>LPNX011211735.1:94103-111166 GCA_001517045.1 Pseudotsuga menziesii | reverse complement strand
ATATGTTCTACTCATATATATATATATATATATATCTCCAATATATATATATATATAGTATTCTTCATTATTATATATGTAGTGTTCTACATATAATATTATATATGTATGCGATTTGTTTCACCATGTGATGTCCCATAATTATAGGTAACATTACATGTTCTACAAATAATACATATCTTAAATGTATATCTCCGTCATACATATAATGTTCTTCATTTATAATAATATTAGAATGTCTCAAGTGCCCTTGATTAACTTGCCATGGGAGTAACCTCATTGAGGTGAGGGTTTTCTATTCCACATGGATGCATTTATGATTCATTTTTTATTTTTACGATTCGTAGTCGCTCTTAGGTATTCAAGGAGGGAGGGGGATGTTACAATAATCAAACTAGCTTCATCATCACTTTCGACTCCTTGCCTCTTATCGAACTCTGGTATCCAAATTATTTGGGGACTCATATTCCTGATGTCCTAGATCTCAACACTTGTATCACAGAAGCTTATACTGGTGTGCATGTCGTCCTCTAAAATCTCCTCTACGACCACTACCGGCATGACTTCGGAATTTCTCAAGTCCTCATCGATATTTAGGATTACGATCTCTCCTCATACATTCTTCTCATCGATCATATCGAATCTCTCCCTTCCCAGCCCCATTGGTGTGTCCTCTAGTGGAAGAATATTTTGTACTTCAAGTAGCGACTACCCTTCTCTTGTCGAAGTTTTCCTTGACAACTTATCTTCTTGCTTCAGAGCTAGGTGGTAAGATTCTTCAAATATCATAAATTTAGATAGGCTCAGTTCATTATAAATGGCATACTTCATCCATTAACATATCTAGAAACTTCCTCTTCTCTTTTGTCTGTCTTTCCTAACTAGATCTATAGTTGATAGAATTTGTCCAAGAAATCCTTCATCATTAAATCCTTATGTCTTAGGTTTCATAATTTCCTGAACAAATATATCATCTAGTCGGTGGGAAGGAACTTGTCCTTTAACTTGGAGACCATCCTATCCCAATTCTGTATCTTCTTCTTTCACTTCTTCACTCTATCTACATGTACATTATCCCACCATAACGAGGCATGACTTTTCAACTTTATAGAAGTAGCCTTTACCCTTTTAGGTTCTTCTATATGATCCATGTCAAAATAATTTTTCCTTCTCTCTAACCCATTCTATTAACTCATCAAGGTTTATACTTTCTAAGTAGGTAGGCACATCCATCTTAGCCTTACCTCTAATCTCTTACAAGGATTTCAACAGTCTATCCTCTCCCTGATCTAACTCTTCTTCTTCTTCTCTAGCCTATGTATCTTCGACTTTCTCATCACTATGGTCAAGGGTATCTGCAACATATCATTGTCGTTGGGCCTCTTTGACAGTCCCTAGTTCATTTTTCAACATCCTCATGATATTGATGCATTCTTCGAAGGTTTTGTAGTCAATAATTACCGATGTAACCCTATGTTTCCTTCTACCATGAAAATTAATGCCTCTTTCATCCATTTATCTTCTAACACAATCAAATCATGCTCCCATAACTTTACCCAACCACAAATGGAGTTGTTCTTCATGTGAATTCATAACTAGACTTCCCATGCAAGATAACTTACCACTCTAATTCCAACCGATACAAACACGACCTAGGTGGTTGGTTGTTGATTAGTGCAACAAAAGCATAGACACACACAATTGGGCAAGAATTAATGCTTTAAATTAAAAGTAAAACAATCTCTATATAAGAGGAATCACAATATGAGTCCAATCTGGACTAAGATAACACACACACACTCTATCACTCACAGCTTCACTTACAACACACAACCTTTTTTTTATCCCCAAGTTATCTTGAAGTTTCCCCAAAAGGTCCCCTATTTTTTTTCTGAACATGCATTGGTATTTATAGTTGTGCTTGGATGCATAGTACTTAGCTTTCCTTATAGAATTTTGCATACTCCTAGAAACCCCCATGTATGTATTAAATGCACCCTTTCATTTACTTTAGTAGGTTTAACCACCTATTGTCCTTCAACAACCACCATAACTAGTCTGCAACTACTCCAACTACTCCAACGGATCCACTCCTCATGATCTTGGATGTTCAGCTGGTTGCCATTTTGACTTCTCCTTCATCTTCATCAACATGCAGCATCAACTATTTCCTATATCTTATCATCGATCGTCTACTACTGCTATTAAAAATTGCCACGACTCACTTGGGTTCCCCATCGACTATTCCTCGTTGCTATCCTTTCCTTCATCGAAATTTTTGCCTACTCTATTGGAGTTTGTTGATTGTCCTACAGGAATCTCCATCGTCTATCTTTGACTTCTTCCATTGGGCATGGACTCCCTTGCTTCAGTTGTTCCAAATTTGAAATATAAAAAAAAATTAATATAAAAAATAACTAGTAACTATGCATGGATAAGTAGAAGTCTATGCATGAGTAGCTTGTAATCAATGCATCAATAACATAGACTTTGTACAAGACTTAACTTGTGACTTATACAGTATTCACCCACAACAATATAAGTGGTTGTGTTAATATGAACTATAGCAATAATCATATTATATATTCTTCCATTGGTCTCTTTCCTTTTGAAGTATGTTTTGAATACCCTGTTTTTCTTTGTTTAACTGTGTCTATATTTACTTATTAAGCTCATATTAAGCTTATACTTACACTCAATCCTTCTCATATAACACATCAATTAAAAACAATGATAAGTTATGTCCTTTCCAAATTTTGCTAAGAAGCTCTCCATAAACGAACATTGTCATGTTTGCCATCCCACTAATATTAAGTTTCAGCAAGAGGAACATCTTTCGTTATTTATGGATAAGACACATTTTAAAGGCCAATTAAACTAGTAATAAGCTATACCCTCTTATATATGGTCTGATATATAGTTCTCCAATATATTATGGACAACATTTATCACCTTGATCTCCCGTCAAAACTTGGTATTAATGATGTCATCAATGTGAATAATCTAAAGGTTTCAAGCTCCTCTCTAAACCTATGGTCTTGGTATTCATGATGTCATCAATATGAATAATCTCAAGATATTCGGACCATCTCTATGGAGGAAGCTATTATAGTCTCTAAATCGTATAGGAAACAATTGTGCATTTTTAGCGTCCTTTTTCTAAAGATATTGTCTTGGATACTAGCATTCAAATCTCTTGTATGCTTCTTACCATGTTGATTGTAAAGGGTGTTCTTAGTTTGTATTACAAGATAGCTTTTCATTTTATATTTCCAAACTAATTATCAGCACTAATTAAGCTGATAGGCATTTATATGTTAGAATTTATGTATAAACTATGTTTTTTCATTTATGGACAAGAATGAGACAACTAATTTTCAAGATTGATTCTATGAGAATTATTCAAAATTAATAATTAATAGTTTCAAAAAATAGAAAACAATAGCTTAATTAACATGTGATAAATACATTTATAAGAGTTGGAAACATGTTTACTTATTCAAAACATATTAATCTTATTAATATAATTGTTATTTACTTATTCCAAACATACTATTCTTATTAATATAATAAAAGTTAACTAGGTTAGAAAGATGCAATTCTTCACTTGCCCAAGCCCAAGCTAAAGCTAGATAGTTTGGGTGCACTCTTGAAAATCAAGGTGCTCTTGCATCCTAACCTAGCTAAGTTCGCCCTTGCAAGATGAGCACATAGAGATTTCCTTTCTGATGAATAGTATTGTGGGTTCTCTATGCATTTCCTTTATGGGTTGTCTTATGCATTTCCTTTTTATTTTGCACTCTCTTTTGGGTTTCAGTCATGGAACAACTGGCTATTAAGTTAGAAGGTTTTTCACACCACAATTATCACTTCAATCCTTAATATAATAATTTAAGAATCAATTTTTAAGTCCCCACCCTAGCAAGACACCAAATTAAAATTAATGAATTAAATCTCTTTGGTACCGAGACAACGAACCCCTATATGAGTTATTTGAACATGTAACCTCCCACTAAAAATATGCCCAAACCATATCCTCATAAAAAAATATTCCTACCATCCCACCACCTATTGGAAATATTAATTACTCGCTGATCCATAATACAATCATCTGAATCTGTCAGAGTCTGTAGCAGGTCAGAAACTACCAGAGAATCTGACAAGATAAAGAGTTCAGATTTCTCGTACATAAGACAATAGAAATTAGTTGTTGAAGCTAAGTTTCTAGATAGAGAGTAATTGTAGTCTTTAAATGTTAAGTCGGTTAGTCGGCAGAAATTTTCTATATGAATGATAAATTTGTAAATCTAGAGGAGAGACAGACAAGCAACAGAGAAGAGAAGTGCGGTGAAGAAGGAAAAGTCACTGAATAGTTTGAAGCTCAAGATTCTGTGTTTTTAACAAGTTTGTATTTACGGCTGTAAGTTTTGTTATGCCATCATATGAAATATAAATCCTTAAGTTTATGGTTGAATGAATGCTTTAGATAGCGGCACATCTTCTCCATATTTACCTGAGTGAATGTTGATTACATTTACTATGAGTGAAAGACATCAAGAATCCGTGAATATTTCACTGTGTAAGAGTTCCTAGATTTACTCACAAGTTCCTAGTTTTGAGAGCAGAGGTTGGACACAAATATTGTTTATTATTTTCTTATATGATATTGTTAGTGATTTACAATATAGTTGTGTTGCAATTCATCCTAGGTTATCGCAGTAAAAAGTGTTTCTCATATCCCTAAGTCCTTAGACAAGGAAATATAAAGTTATTGCACGGAAGTGAAAACTTGTTCACACATGAGTTGGTTGCAACCAAATTCATGTCGCAGTAAAATCTGGTTGAAGCCAAAGTAAAAGTCCTTCGCAGGTGAAGAGTCCATCGCAGTTACTCCTTCGTAGTAACTCTGTTGCAGTGCAGTAACTCTCGCGCAGTAATTCTGTTGTGTAGTAATTTCTTTGCGCAGTAAATTCTGTCCCAAGAAAATCGAGTTGCAAGTTTTGAAAAACTAAAAAGGGGAAAACAGAAAGGCTATGTTACGCGGTAACTCAAGTTAATTGTTGCGGGCGCTGTTTTTCCTGAGATTTGGTATCAGAGCTAGTTTAGGAAAGAAATCTTGTCCTAAAAGGAAAAAAGTAATTTTCTAAGAAAAGTTAAAGAATTAAAAAAATTAAAATGGCTACTACTTCCAGTTCAAATATGTCGAATTTACAAACTCCAATTTTTACAGGAAAGAATGATCGATATTGGTCTCTAACAGTGAAGGCTTTTTTTAGAGGTTAAGATGTTCGGGATATTGTTCAGAATGGTTATGCATAACCAATAAATCAAATGACATATAATAATCTCTCATAAGATGAGAAAGATATTATGAGGGAACAAAGGAAGAAAGATGGAAAATATCTATTCTACATACATCAAGCCATGCATGAAAGCATACTCCCAAGAGTAGAAACAACAATTACTTCAAATTAGGCATGGGACACATTAGGGATAGATTATCAAGGTTTGGATAAGGTAAAGACTTCAAAGTTGCAAATTTTGAGAAGAGATTTTGAATCTCTGTCCATGAAAGATTCAGAGTCAGTAGATTCATTTTATACTAGAGTTGTTGGTTTGATAAATCAACTGAAATCTCATGGAGAAACCATAACAAACCAAAGGGTGGTTGAGAAAATTCTTAGAAGTATTCCCCCAAGATTTGAAAACTTGGTTGTAACCTTAGAAGAACACACAGACATGACAATGTTTACTATTGATGAGCTGCAAGGTTCACTCATCAATCATGAACATAGGCTCAACAGAACTCAAACATCATTGGAAGGTGCATTTGTAGAACAATCATCTATAAGCTGTGGAAGAGGCAGGGGAGAAATAATTTCAGAGGCAGAGGAAGAAACTTGTCAACAGGAGGATGCAATAGTAGTCCTGCAGATGTTGTTGGTAGAGGACACAATCAAAACACAAGTTAGCCAAGTGGTCACAGGTTTGATAAATCAAAGATTCAATGTCGTTACTCTAATAAAATTGTTCATTATGCATATGAATGCAGGAAGAAACAATATGACCAAGGAAAGAAAAGCCAGAATTAGTCGACGAGCACCAGCATTTCGTCGAGCGCAATGTTGATGGCATGCACATCCCCAATTGAATGCAATACCATCCAAGAAAGTCTGTCTCACATATGGTATTTATATTCAGGCTTGCAACAATCATATGACTGGTAATTTAAATTTATTTTCCACTCTAGATAATTCAATTCAAACTGATGTTACACTTGGAAATAATGTCCAAGTCACTATTTTGGGAAAATGTATTGTTAGTATTTTAACCAAATAGGGGGAGCATAAGTATATGATTGATGTTTACCATGTAGAATGTCTGAAACATAATTTGCTAAGTATTGGACATCTGATACAGAAAGGTTACAGAGTTTACATGGAATATAATCACTATGTGATTAAATATGTACGTCCAAGCAATGAGCTGATAGCAAGAGTGCCAATGACAAGCAATCACTTGTTTCCATTGAGGATAGTTCTAGACAATACAAAAGCTGCATTCAAGGCATAAAGTAAAGAAGAAGTTGTTCACTATGACAAGAAAGAAAATGACAGCACTGATTTTCAGGATGCATTTCAAACAGAAGTTCAAGATGATTCCTAGCTATGGCATTTCAGGTTTGGACATCTGAATTTTGGTGGACTGAAGTTGCTGCACACAAAGAATATGGTAAAATGATTTCCATTGATTGAAAAACCAGACAGAGTTTGGGAAGGATACATTTTTGGCAAGCATCATAGAGATACTTTTATAGTTGGAAAGTCATACAGAGCGTGCACACCACTTGAGATTGTGCACTCTTATATTTGTGGTCCAATGCAGACAACGTTCATTGGTGGCTGCAAGTATTTTATTACTTTTATTGATGACTACTCAAGAAAAACATGGGTATATTTTTTGAAACATAAATTTGCTGCATTTAGTTGTTTTCAGGAGTTCAAGGCACTCGTGGAGAACTAGAGTGGACACCGCATAAAAATACTAAGAACAAACAGAGGAAATGAATATGTTTCAAATGAATTTCTAAATTTATATAAAACTCATGGCATACAGAAGGAATTCACTACGTGGTATACACCTCAGCAGAATGGTATCACAGAGAGAAAGAACAGAACCATTATGGAAATGGCATACAGCATGATGGCAGCAAATCATTTTCCAAATGAATATTGGGGTGAAGCAGTCACAACTGCCATATACATTATGAATCGATGTCCGACAAAGAGTGTGAAGAACAAGATTCCTCAAGAAGCATGGATAGGTATGAATCATAGTGTTTCTCATTTAAAAGTTTTTGGCTGTGTCACATATGCTCATGTGCCAGATGAGCTAAGAAATAAATTAGACAAGAAGGGACACAAATGTATTTTTGTTGGTTATTATGAAGACACAAAAGCATACAAGTTGTATGACCTTGTCGCAAGGAAAGTAATTATTAGTTACGATGTTAAATTTGTTGAGAATGAATCATGGGATGGAACCGTCGAGAAGAATGTCAATATTGCATCGAACGTCAAGCATGAGGACATGATGGAAGAAGTGGTTCAAATACCACAAGTAAATCAACCAGTCGCAGCACCATGGAATCCAATGACACCGCGACATGGCTCAGCACAAGGAATATTGACACAAGTCACAGCTTAAGCTACACTACCACATGCCCCAATTTGCAAAAATAATTTTACATTATTTGAGGAACATTATGTTAAATTTTATGCTAAGTTGTAATTGATCACCAGTGGGGTCAAGAATATTTAATGTAAATTCAGAATATTTTATTTATAAATAAATAAATGAGGAGACAACAACTTAGGAGAGCTATTAAAAGAGTGTTTACTGGTCAAATTGGTGGAGGAGACTGGGTGGAGAGAAAACTGACATGCGACAGCATGCTCAAACCACTTCCAACTGTTGCAGGTGGAAACCTCCCTATATTTCTGCTCATGATTCCCCAAGAAAGTGGAATCAGAGCAGGTGGCTCAATTAATGAAAACTGACCAGAATACCTAGGCATCTTTATAAAATTTCCCATTGAAAAGAGCTAAGGCCGCTCATTCTAGAGAAGTGATCATTCAAAGTGAATGAATTTACTCAAGAAATTCAATGGAGGGGAATCTGGAAAGTGTTTGAGGGGATAACTGCTAAGATTGATCTAGTTGCAGCTTTTAAGCTGAAGATCATACTGTTGAGAGCATATTGTTTTTACTGAGATATTGAACCAATCATATGATAGATGGTTCTATAGTTGCATTCTCCACCTAGTTCTCAGCCAAGAGGACCATGAACAAGCTCGGGGGTCATGAGAAAGAGTTGTTTGAGCACTCTCCAGGAGATTGGTAGGGAGGAACAACCTTCTTAAGCTATTGTCGTCTTATCCTCAACAAGTTCTAATTTATTTTTACTGTTTTAGTTAAATAAATCATAGATTATCTACTACATGTCTGTTAAAAGTTCAGGGTTTTGTGAAATGTTAGATGCAGTAAATTTTTAGATTATTTATAGAAATGAAAATAGTTAGGAAAATAATGAAATGGAAAGAAATTAAATCTCTAAGATGTGTTTTTCCACACCTGGAAACTAGGTCATACTCTAGCACAGTTAGATTGTTTTAAATAAATGAAATAATTCTTTATGAGAATAAAAATAGTAGATATGATTTGTATCTGTAGGTAAACAGAGTAAATTTTATTTCAATGTTTAAAGACTACAATGAAAAAGTAGTGTTATGGTTTGTTTATACTTATTGTTTTACTTAGACTAACTAAATGAAAATACACATAAAAGAAATAGTAAAATACACTAGTACCACAGTATTAGCATACTGTTAGGAAATAAGAGTCTTATAGGAGATAATAACAGATATTTGAGAAAGTATATAAACAAGTTAATAACCAAACAATATTTAAATATTAACTTAATCTTACTTATTAACTTAATAAAACCAGATTAGGGTTTTCGTATATAAACCCTTCATTTTTGTAAAATAAACAGAGTTCTCAAGATAACATCATTTTCTCCATAGAGCTCAAAATAAATATAACTTACGGAGTAGTAAATCAAATAAATGTATATGTAAACAATAAACAAAATAAACTAAAAATTATACACATATATGCATTATAAAAATTTCAAACCAGATAGGCTTATAACCTGTGAAAACCTAAGGGTCGAAACCCTTTCTGCTATTCGATTTAAATACATAATAATCCTGAATGAAATACAACTAGTTACATTGCTAACTATGAAATAAAATAAAAAGAAACTACGAACTATGCATTTAGATTGACCACAGTATTTTTCTTCAAATAAACATATTTATAAATATTTTAATAGTAAATTAAATACAATATTGACAGATTAACGAAACAACAATCTGCATATAAAGGTAAAAATCGAGCAAACGAGACAGATCTCATTTAAAACTCAAAGCTTAATGAATTTCTCATTTTCTTAAACCAACCGTATTACATTATCAAGCCGCAAGGCTAAAATGTTTAACCAAAAACTAAATACATATCATGGCTCAAGAGCGAGTGCTACCCAGCAGGTACCACAAGGGTTTTAAACCTAAAACGGGAGTAATAAAAAACTAAACATTTAACCATTGAAGAAACCAAATCCATGATTCCTTTCACTGTAAACTTCTTCCAACAACCCTCATAGTAAGTAGGAAAACCCACATCGAAATGAGGGCTTACCGGTTGGAGGCCATGAATTTCACAAAGCTTGAGATTATATTTCTTTTCCCACTGAAGGTTTGGAGCCATCACAGGTTCCTGCAAAGAGCGCATAATTAAGTTAAGACTCGGTTCCTACGAATAAACCCGAGTTTAAATATTAATTTTTGACAAAAGAATTAAAAGTTACCTGTGAGCCAGAAGAGAGCCGAGCCATGAAGGAGCTATCACCAGTGTAAGACATTTACATAGAGAAGAAACCAAACCCTTATGCCGACCCTGTGATGGAGGTAGTAAGAAAAACACTCAAAACTCCACAAATCCGTGGTGAGGAACAAGTAATGACAGAGCTAAAAACCATGTACAGGCCTCGAGCCAAACGAATAAGCAAAGACCACGTGACATAGTATTGTTTACACCTAAGAGAAAGTGAGACTACAAGACTTGGTATCAAGACCATTCAGCATCAATAAAAACCACGGAGCTAGCACACAGAGAAAGAACAGCTTCTCATGGCCGCAAGGAAACTATACAGTGCAGTCGCAGGCTGATGAAACCCTTGGAGCCAAAGGCCAAAAGAATAGGGTTTACACTCTTTTAAGTCGCCAATGCATGGAGGAGATCAGACCATGTGCCCTCCCGAATTATTTATCCATGCAAGGGTCATGTCTATAGTCAACCCTGCACTATCATTTTATAAACTTATCATTTCCCACAATAAAAAACTATACAATTGACTTTTGTATATAGAACTATATCATTTGCAAAGCGATTGCATTAAGGCCCTCCATCATTGCTAATATTGAATCTATGTCATCGACTATAGATTAAAGGTGCATAAACCTTGTTAATAATACAATCACAAAGTTTGACCATAGTATAAACATTTAATAATGTTGATTCTCATACCTACTTTGCCAACGACCCTTTTGATGGTTCTTATTATGGTTTAAAAAGTCAATTATATGATTATTTTTTCTTTGCTTAAATCTAGCATAATATAGGAACATCTTTTATAATGTTTCTACTTTGATGTCGACCTTAGGATAGAAGTTTTTAGGTAGTAAATTTACCATAGTAGTTATTATAAAATACAACTCAATATAGTGTGGTAACATTACTAATAGCCATCTTACTATTGTGTAAACCATACTTTAGATCAGTAAACTATAAGAATAAAACTGATAATGTGTTTTACCTTTAGTTTCAACTTTATGGAAGTGGTGGTTAGGCAGTATTCAACCTTGAGATAATTTATCTAGTTACATAAGGTCAACCATACATTGGATCTAGTAATCTTTTTTTTATAAAGAACCAAACTTATAATATATCATGGAAATTACCAGGAAGTAAAACTACCTAAGGATACAAGTAAAAATTATTTTGGTACATTATAAAAATGATGTGGTATTGTGTTTTTACAATAATACTATAGCATGGCAATAACTTAGGAATCGAAGTGTATAACTTGACATCTAGTAGTGCAAAAAGGATAAGCATAATTGCATACAATCAGTAGATTGATAATCTTCATGACTAGTAAATAAGAGTTGAAGTAGAGTTATGTAATCTATTGGTGAACTTTTCCTTTGAAAACCATAGAAGTATATTCATGCATAAAAAGAAGCACATTTGAGCATTATACATAACAATATCAGTATGATCATGTTACAATAAAAGTAATTGTATGTCAAGAGCTTGAGTTCTAAGTTCACGGGAATAATCTATTTTGTTTAACTAAGTATGTTAATGATAACAATCTTTATGACTAATCTATGAACACTGTCTTAGAACCAAAACTATGAAAGAAAATTACTTTACCTCATCAGAGCCTTGCTTTTAAATAATCAATTTATTTACTAGCATCTTAACATGCTACAGGAATACTTCTCGCTATCATACAAAATAAACTCCTACTGGATCATTCATTACCTACTGAACCTGTAAGAACCAACAGTCCATCTGAGTTAGCATAATGCTAAGTAAGCCCTGAATTTCAAAGATAGTTTTTCACCTACTTACCAAAAGTAAATTATTAGTACATCTAGAAGCAATCTATATGCAATTCATTCTCATATAACTAATAAAAATTAAAGTTGTATTAGTTATTGGTATTTTGAAGGCTAATTAATACCAATTGTTAAACTGTTTCATTTTCTGCTAACCGCTAGCAGATATTAAACTACGTATTTAGACATTTCATGTTACCTTAAAAATTTTAAATTTTTATGAAATTTTGGGGTTATGACATACACCGACAAGCACAGCAAGAGGACAACAGACTCCATCAACTAGTTCGACATCAACAGATTGAGTGAAGACAAGAAGTCTACGTGAGATATCTAAATCTGGTACACCAAATTCCTTCTCTATCTTTGCATTATTTTCTCAAATAGATGATCCACTAACATTTGAAGAAGTTGTTGAAGAAGAAGTATGTGCACAAGCCATGGATGAAGAAATAGAATGCATTGAGAAATACTAGACATGGGAATTGTTTGATGTACCAAAAGATAAAGATGTAGTTAGTGTCAAATGGATTTATAAGACCAAACAAGATGCTAATGTAAATGTGCAGAAGCACAAAGCAAGAATGGTAGCAAGAGGATTCACACAACAACTCGGCATAGATCTCAATGAAACGTTCGCACCAGTTGCATGCATGGATACAATTAGAACTGTTTTGGCTATTGCTACACAAAAAAAATGGCCTGTTTATCAAATGGATGTTAAGTCATCATTTCTGAATGGTTATATAAATGAAGAAGTATATGTGGAACAACCACAAGGCTATGAAGTTCCAGGACAAGAGCACAAAGTATACAGACTTAAGAAGGCGCTCTATGGTTTAAAGCAAGCTCCAAGAGCTTGGTATAGTCGCATTGATTCCTATTTTATTGAGAATGGATTTTGCAGAAGTGAAATTCAGCCAACGTTGTACACCAAAGTGAATGAGCAAGGTAACATGTTAATTTTTTACCTGATTGTGGATGATTTAATATTTACTGGTGATTTTGGCATAAAAGAATTTAGAATAGTCATGAAAAGTGAATTTGAAATGACTGATTTGGGGCTCATGAAGTTCTTTCTGGGAATTGAAGTCCAACAATATGAAAGTGGTATTTTCATATCACAGTCCAAGTATGCAAACACAGTTTTAAAAATATTTAATATGTCAAATTGCAAGAAAATTCCAACACCAGTGATAACAGGTTTAAAATCATTAGAGGAAATTTGGGGTATAAAATGGGCCTTATAAGAAAATGCGCCAACAATAAGTTCTTATGAGTTGGAATTCAAAAACCAATAGAATTCCAATAAAATGAGTCAACCACAATGGTTGAATTAACATATTTGTCATAAAAAAAACTACTTTTTTGTTCTTATTTTCGACATATCTCACTGTGTTTTTACTCAAATTTCAATCAAGAGAGCTTGTTGGATGTGGAATTTGTTTTCGAATTAAACAAGTACCCACACTGCATACTTTTGATGGATTTCGCTACCCCCAAAACAACAAATACCTGAAAAAACGTGATGATGACATCATCATCACGTTTTTTCAGGTATTTCTTGTTTTTGGGGTAGCGAGGTATGTGAAAAGTATGCAGTGTGGGTACTCGTTGGATGCAAAATCAAATTCCACATCCAACGAGCTCTCCTGATCGAAATTTGAGTAAAAAGATAAGAAGATATGTCGAAAATACGAACAAAAAAAATAGTTTTTCTTTTTTCCTCTAAAATTAAGAAATATTATTTTATTATTTTAACTATTATTTTATATTTTAACTATTATTTTATTATTTTTCTTACGAGTCCCATTTTAGACCTCAAAATTCCTCTAATGTGAGCAAAGATGATGATGGATCAATTGTAGATCCTACGTTGTTTAAAAGGCTTGTTAAAAGGCTTATGTATTTAACAACGACAAGAACAAACATCATGCATGGAGTAAGTCTAATCTCAAGATTCATGGAGTCACCAAAAGACTCACATTGGCAAGCAGGTAAAAGAATTATGAGGTATGTAAGTGGTATACAAGATCTTGGAATAATGTATTCGACTTCAGAAAATTTTAAACTCATAGGATATACTGACAGTGACAATGGAGGCATCACAGATGAAAGAAAAATCACATCTGGGTACACATTTCATTTTGGTACAGGTGTTGTTTCGTGGGCTTCGAAGAAACAACCCATAGTAACTCTATCTTCAGCAGAAGTAGAGTATGTCGCAGCCACAGGTGCCGCATGTCGAGCTGTTTGGATGAGAAGAATGTTAAAAGATCTGTCACAGATCCAGCAAGAACCAACAACCATTTTCTGTGACAACAATTCAGCCATTTCCTTGTCGAAGAATCATGTGTTCCACAAGAAAACCAAACACATTGACACAAGGTATCATTTCATAAGAGAGCTCGTAAGTAACAAAGAAATTTGTTTAGAATTTTGCAGGTTTGAAGATCAACTTGGAGACATCTTTACAAAACCATTGGCAAGGGATACATTTCAGTATCTTTGAAGTTGTTTGGGAATAACAAGCTCTGTACATTGAACTATGTCATGAATAGAGCATGTTTTCTGCTCTGAAAAACATTTTGTAATATTTTGTTTTTAAATTACAATCTGCTCATAATTAAGGGGGAGTGTTGGAAATATTAATTACTCGTTGATCCATAATACAATCAGTCGACTATGTCAGAGTCTGTAGCAGGTCAGAAAGTGCCAGAGAATATGACAAGAAAAATAGTTCAGATTTAAGACAGTAGAATTTAGTTGTTGAAGCTAAGTTTCTAGGTAGAGCGTAATTGCAATCTTTAAATGTTAAGTCGGTTAGTCGGCAGAAATTTTCTAAATGAAGAATGAATTTGTAAATCTAGAGGAGAGATAGACAAGCAATAGAGAAGAGAAGTGCGATGAAGAAGAAGGAAAACTCACTGAAGAGTTTGAAGCTCAAGCTTCTATGTTTTTAACAAGTTTGTATTTACGGTTGTAAGTTTTGTTATGCTCTCAGAAGAAATAGAAATCCTTAAGTTTATGGTTGAATGAATGTTTTAGATAGCGACACATCTTCTCCATATTTACGTGAGTGAATGTTGTTTACATTTACTGTGAGTGAAAGACATCAAGAATCCGTGAATATTTCACTGTGTAAAAGTTCTTAGATTTACTTGCAAGTTCCTAGTTTTAAGCGCATAGGTTTTACACAAATCTTGTTTATTATTTTCTTATATGATATTGTGAGTGATTTGCAATATAGTTGTGTCGCAGTTAATCCTAGGTTATCGCACTAAAACGTGTTTCTCATATCTCTAAGTCCTTAAACTAGGAAATATATAGTTATTGAGCGGAAGTGAAAACTTGTTTGCAGCCAAATTCATGTTGCAGTAAAATCCGGTTGAAGCCAAAGTAAAAGTCCTTTGTAGGTGAAGAGTCCATCGCAGTTACTCCTTCGCAGTAACTCTGTCGCAGTGCAGTAACTCTCGTGCAGTAATTTCTTTGCGCAGTAAATTCCTCGCAAGTCACAAGTTTTGAAAAAGTTAAAAAGGGAAAACAAAAAGGTGCTGCGGGTAACTCAAGTTAATTGCCTCAGCCATAGTTTTTCCTGAGACCACCACAGCAAAAGCTTTCGCAGTAGAAGACACATTTACCTACTCTATGCCTAAGAAACACCAAAAAAACGCACTAATTACGAGAGACTGGTCCAAATATCTGTGTAAACACGTCTTGAACTAACACCAACCATTCAATTTCATGGAATGCACTATTGTTAACGTCGAGAACATGAACGTACTAGAAATTTAGAAGTCGTAAAGTATAGAATTAAATTGTATTCGAGTTAGTTGACAAGGTTTTTTTTTTATTAATCTTGATATTACAGCACAAACAAAATTTTACAACAAAAATTCTCATCGAGTACCACTATAATTTCCAAGCAAAAGAAAAATAATATTTAAAAAAACTAGCTAGTTTTGTCCAACCGTACCGAGCCATAACGCATGGTGTAAGTTTCACGATAATAAGCTTTTCGGGTATAAATATTGAAATATTTATTTTTGTTCTGACAATAGCTTATCTGTACTATGTAAACGTCATACGCTAAATTTTTATTATAATATTCTATGTAATTTGAGTGGTTCATGTCTTCTGCTTTGTACCCAGAGCGTAGGTTTCGTTAGTGAATTTGAATCAGAAATATTCAGTAATGGCGACAGTTCGATGACTACGTCGATAACATAAATTTGGCCGGGTGGGTCGACATATATTTTCATTTGTTTTGGAATGTTTCCTCCTAAAATACGAGACAGTGGTTTAATGTAATTTGGACCACTGAGGCAACAAGAACTATAAATTGGACTTATTCGGTTCACATGTTACGAATCTGTGAAAAACCAAACTAATAAATGACGCCAAGTTGTATTCATAGACTACTTTGTCACTGTCCTGTTCAATTGGGACACATTTCCAAGATTCAGAGCGTCGCAGTTACTGACCCTCGACCCCGTCTTCATCGTTGCTGAGTGATATTGAATCTACACCATCTACAATCACTCTCACGCTACTACATAAAGGGGAATGGAGACAATATTTGTGTAAACTGTTTCAATTTTAGAGACAATATTTGTGTAAACTGTTTCAATTTTGACACCAAATGTTCTGTATTGTCTTAAATATTGTTTTTAAGTAACTGTTATTCTGTATTGTCTTAAATGTTCAGAGGTCTTAAATTATTGTCCATATTTTATACAAACAACAAATAAATTGTGTATTGTTTTTTAGGGGACTGTGTTGAATTATTGTCTCTATTTGATTAAAAAAATATGTTTCCTCTCAATTATAGTTTCTCACTGCTTATCATTTCATGTTTGTCTCTTTAGACACAATATATAAAATAATGTATCAATATTTAATCTTTTGAACAAAACCAATTAAGAAATGTTTTCCTAAAATTAAACTCCAATATCCTATTGTATTCATTTATCTTAGGGCACACTTGAATCAAACCACCAATCTTCCGCACTATACCATTGAGCTAGCACCCGATTAAGAGTTGCACGGAGAGAGCTCAAGGTGCAACCTGGACAAAGTCAGGAATGTAATGAAAAAGTCTTGGAATTCAGTAATGAAAAAGTATTGGAATTCATAATGTAATGTTTGTGGGGAGACCTTCACAGTATTTATAGGATGATCCAAGATTTTTTGACCCATGATAATGTCCCATGGTATTTTATTGTGCATGGTATTTGTCCATGGTTTTTGACCCATTCTCATTTTAGGGATTTTTTGTTCTTTTTTGAGAGAGTGGAGACAATTCACAAGAAAC
>LPNX011211735.1:42500-93800 GCA_001517045.1 Pseudotsuga menziesii | reverse complement strand
ATTGAAATTCTATTGGTTCTTGAATTCCAACTCACAAAAACTTATTTTGGCACGTTTTCTTATAAGGCCCATTTTAGACCCCAAATTTCCTCTAATGTGCTCAACTTCCCTTCATTTATGGGGAAATGAATAATAATGTTTTGGACGATATTTGGTGGAATTTTAGCTCTGAAGGTCAAAATGGAGGAAATAATAATGGGATTATGATGTATAATTATGGTTTTGGCCATAGAGAGTTAGGTGAATATTTTTTGGTATTAACATATTTCCCCCCTTGATGTGTGAGCGAAAGAGCTCATTGTATGGCCAACATACATCATAGGATCAAGGGAGATATGGTGACAATAGTGGAGACACTGAAGGGAACCATGGAAGAGTTGGAGTTTCCTTATTTGAACTACAATGGATTTTGGTTTGTATTACTTTTCAAAATGGATGAGGTACATATAATCCAAGACATACATATGGACAAGGCAGGCATACCCATACTTGTATCAATGTCTCAATATACAAATGAGGATCAAGGCTCAAACAATGGGAGTTGATAAGTACATACAAGTGGAAGTACACAATACTGGCCTCAATGGGAGGTTGAATACACATACTAATCTGAAGAATTGGTACATAAGAGCAATGTCATTCTCATGGAATGCAATATCACAACAATTGATGCTCTGCTGAATCTTGAGGTGTACACAACTGAATGGACTCAATGCCTAGGAGTCAGAATCCCTCAGGTACAATAAGCAACATCAAGTACTGTAGATACATGGATGCATAGCACTGAGGGGATTCCGAACACTATTTCGAACGTAACCCGAAAATCACAAGGGACATGAAACTGTGTGTGTCCGAAAATAGACTCACCAATGTGCTAGAGTTGGGTGACAACTCGGGTCTTTGACCAAACAATGAAGGAACCAATACATTGTATGAATCTCAATGGTGCGATGATGGAATTAAAGTTGATCACATGAGACACAACCAACCCAAAAGGAACTATGGACTCCTTTCAAGTGTTCCAATGCTCATCAATGAGGTGGATGAATCTAGGATACAGGGTCCTCTAGGTATATCCTCCAGAATAGATATGTTGGCGTCGATAGAGGGAGCCTGCAACTACTAAGGTAATGAGGTTTCCTTGATAGAATCATAAGGAGGACAACCGGAGATATGGAACAATACTATGATTGAGGCACTAACTAGGGAACATAGGAATGGGAGTACATTGGACTCAAGCTTCCTTTGTTGAGAGTATGACGTTAGGTCTGACCTCGTAGCAGATGATACTGACTCATGGGAAGGGGATCATAGCTATAAAACTAGGGAGATGGCTGCAATGGAAAATACTTGGGGAAGTAACTAGACTAGTGATATCCATGGGATCCAATGGAGACACATCGCAGAGTACTTTGAACTAAGGAGGCCTAATGGGGGGAGTTTCAATAATGGGTTGATGCTATATGTAATATGTGTGGGTTCCTAAATGCATAGTTTTGGGCCTTCATCATAGTTTAAGGAGCTCGAAGAAGTGATATAAGTATCCTCAATATGATACTATCTCATCGATTTTTGTCAATCCCAAGACGGTGAACACTCGATGGTTTTTTCATGTTTAGAGAGTCTGAAAACAAGAAGAAGAATCCAGTGGGGTATCTTTTTTGTACACTAGTATCCTAAGTTTGAAAAAGGATAAAACTGTACAAAGGAGAGCTCTCTTAGCCGAAATGGAGATAGAGACTTATTTTCCATATGTAGTCCAACCAGGATGAAAAATGTTAAACCTAGACTGATTGGACGATCATTCAAATACTTTTGTTGATGTATTTGTAACTTCGGAATGTATTCATCTATGTATCTTATGTATTGTAACCCGATGTTTATTCTGGCATGTATCTATTATGTATTTGAGTCATGTTGTCATGCCCCAATGTTCAGATCGGGAGGATCAATAATGTAAACAAGTCATGTCAAGTCATAGTGGGTAACCCTCCGATTGTGTAAATGTTAAATTCCCTGCAGTTCTGGGGCACTAGGGTTATTAGACTCTCCAATTAGAGGTCGGCCCTAGTAGGGTATTAGTCATGTCGGGATTAGTATAAATAGAGAGCTCGGATCTCTATTTAGCACACATCACTCACACACTCAAGTGTAGCGCATAGTTGAGGAAGGAGAAGACACTGGGGCTAGACAAGAAGAAAATTACTGCTGTCGGAAGTGCATCTTACTATTTTGGGGTTTTACATCTTGTGTTGGTTCTATCTCTGAGGAAGTTGCATGGTTTTCTCCATTTATGGTTTCCCCGATCAAAACCACTGTGTTCATTGTCTCTTGTGTTTGATTGCTGTACTTGTTATTCTCTCAGTAAAGATCCTAACATAATGCTAGCTTAATGTTGAAAAACTAACATGGTATCAGAGCTAACCTGAAAAGAAGACATTATGCAGCTGCAGGAACTAGGGATTTCTAGTTTGTGGATCTTCCTCCACATATTTTAAAAAAAAGTAAGGTGGAACAACTGTCCTCCTTAGGGCGCATCTTTCTATCGAAGCAGAATCCAATTCTGAGGTTTTTCAGTTTTGGACCTGTCACTACTGTCAAAAATTAGGGCTTTTCACAGAAGAGAAATTTTTCAGTGAGCCTAGGCCTGGATTCATATCCTCCCCAAAATTGAAGTTAGGGACAAATTTCAAGGCATTTGGGTAGACAGAACTCTGGAAAAGCAAAACCCTAATTTGCTCCTGAACCAGCTCTGCAGGATTTCAACTCAAGTTTCAGATCCGACATCTTGAACCTGGTAAGATCTAAAATATTTTGTATTTCCATTTGAGGTTCTCATTTAAGATGTCTCGTCATACCAATCTTGATGAAAAGCTTGAGGGAGCTAAAAACTTCCAACCCTGGAAGTATAGGATCTCCTTGGTCTTGGAAGAAAATGAATTAGACTCCTACATTCATGAGGAGGTTCCAATTCCAGAGGGAGATGAGGCAAAGGCCTTACATAAGAAGAACGTGGTTAAGGAAAAGATGATCATTGCTGATTCTATCAAGGATCACCTTATCCCACAGGTGTCCTCTCTCAAGACACTTAAATCTATGTTTGATGCCCTAACCAAATTGTTTGAAGGGAAGAACATCAATCGGAAGATGACCCTGAGAAACCAACTGAAGAATGTGAAGATTCAGAATGCAGAAAAAATCCAGTCTTACTTCACAATAGTTTCTCAGATCAAAGAGCAACTAGAAGCAGTTGATGAAGAAGTGGAAAATGCAGAGATTGTAATGACTACATTGAATGGCCTTCCTAGTTCATGCGATTCTTTCATCCAAGGAATCTGTGCTAGGAAGAAGTTAGTCAAGTTTAGCAGACTATGGGAAGAGTGCTCTCAAGAAGAAGCTCAGATAGCAGCCTGAGAAGAGAAGATGGGAAGTGAATACCAAGCTCTTATGTACACTCCAAGTCTCACACCAAGTCAAGCAAGAGAAAATCTCATGGTTCTAGAGGTAAGCACTTTCACAAAGATAATACTAGAAGAGATGTATATAGGATCATATGCTATACTTGTGATGAAGTAGGACACTATGCAAGGAATTGTCCTAACAAACAGAAGAGATTAAAGAAGAGCAACAAAAGAAGACATCATGCTCATGCCGCAGAGGATGATGAACCATCCAGGAAGAGATCCAGATATGAAAGTGAAGATTCTTCAAGCGAGGATGAATATGTTCTGATATCAGCTCTCATAGGTAACATTAATCATGGTAGTGATGATTGGCTTATAGACAATGGGGCTTCCAAACATATGACTGGATTCAAGGAATCCTTTGTTAAATTGTCAAAACATGAATCACCTCACAAGGTAAAGCTAGGAGATGACTACCAATATCCAATAAAAGGTAGTGGGGAATCTTCATATAAGTTAGATTCTGGAAAATCTCTAACAATGAAAGAAGTATTGTTTGTGCCAGGACTCAAGAAGAACCTTCTTTCGATATCAGCATTAGATGCAAAAGGAATGCAGGTTACATTCATAGATGGTCAAGTCATCATGTGGCCAAAGGGAAAGACTATCGATGATGCGGTAGTGATTGGAGAACAAGAAAGAGGATTGTACAAATTAAAGGGCCATCCAGAACAAGCCTTAGTCCATGACACAGTAGAGCCAAGTGAAATTTGGCATAGAAGGCTTGCACATGTGAATTATAAAGCACTACCTATTGCAAGAAAAGCTATCGAAGGTCTTCCAGAAATTCAAGCAAAACATGATGGGGTCATCAAAGGATGTGCAAAAGGAAAGAATACAAAGAAGACATTTCCAAGCAGCAAAAGCAAAGAAAAAGGAATCTTGGAAATCATCCACTCCAATGTATGCGGTCCTATGTTATCAAACTCTCTAAGCGGGTATGCATATTATGTTTCTTTTATTGATGAATTTTCTAGGAAGACATGGGTTTACTTCATGAAGAACAGAGACGAAGTATTCAGTAAGTTCAAAGAATTCAAAGCCTTGATCGAAAACCATAATGAAAAGAAGATCAAGACCATTCGATTAGATAATGGTGGAGAATTCACTTCAAATGAATTCAAAGAGCTATGCAAAGAATCAAGGATTAAGAAGGAGTTGTCCACTCCTTATAATCCACAATAGAATGGGGTTACAGAATGAAAGAACAGAACTATCATGGAAGCTACAAAAGCAATGCTTCATGATCAAGACCTTCCTATGTATCTTTGGGTGGAAGCTGCCAGAACAACAGTATATGTACAGAACTGTACTCCACATAGAGTACTCGAGAACAAAAATCTTGAAGAAGTCTTCTCCGGAAAGAAACAAGAAGTTAGCCATCTCAGAATATTCGGCTGTCCTGTGTACATCCACATTCCAAAAGAGAAGAGGACTAAATTATATCCTTCAAGAAAGAAGGGTATATTTGTGGGATACTCTGAAAGCTCGAAGGCTTACAGAATATATTTTTCAGGATATAAGAAGATTGACATCAACAGGGATGTGACATTTGATGAAGACATGGCTTACAACAAATCCAGAAAGAGACCTGCTGAAGAACCTAAAGAAGAAAAAGTACCCAGAATTCATGATACAACTATGAATGAAGAAACTCAAGAAGAAGATCGAGAATTTGAAGAACCACAAAGACCTGTAGATCCACCTCTGGAGAAGAATCCTCATAAGAGGAAACCTGCTTGGGTATGAGAACTTATCCAAGGTGCGGAAAGATATGGGGCTCTAGAAGAGAATCATAGAGAAATAAAGAGGACCATATCATGTTTCGGGTATGTAGCTCTACTATGTGATTTTATTGATAAATAACCTTCCAGTTATGAAGAAGCGACAGAACAGAAAGAATGAAAGGATGCTATGATAAAAAAGTACCAATTGATCATGAAAGAATGATGTTTGGGATGTTGTCCCAAGACCAGACAGGAAGTCAGTTGTAACTTCCAAATGGATCTATAAGATCAAACATGCTGCATATGATAGCATTGAAAATTATAAAGCAAGATTTGTAGCTCGAGGTTTCTCTCAGAAAGAGGGAATATACTATGAAGAGACCTTTGCACCTGTAGCCAGATACACTTCCATCACATCAGTACTTGCTCTGGCTGCAATGATGAAATGGAAGATACACCAAATGGATGTCAAGACTGCTTGCTTGAATGGTGTAGTGGAAGAGGAAGTGTATGTAGAACAACCACTCAGTTTTGAGACACATGACAAGGTGTCTCATGTATGCAGATTGAAGAAAGCCCTGTATGGTTTGAAACAGACACCTAGGACATGGTACGGCAGAATTGATAGCTTTCTATCCAGTTTGGGCTGTACCAAGAGTAAAGCAGATTCCAACCTTTACTATAAGGTTGAATATGGAAACCCAGTGATGCTTCTACTATATGTAGTTGATCTGTTTGTGACAGGTATGGATGGGTTGATTATTGATACAAATAGAAAGCTTGTTTCCGAGTTCGAGATGAAGGACTTGCGTATGATGCATTACTTTCTAGGTATGGAGGTGTAGCAGAGTGCGGATGGAATCTTCCTTGGACAAGGGAAGTATGTAGTAGAGATCCTGAAGAGGTTTGGGATGATGGACTGAAAGATTATGGCCACACATATGGCATCGAACCTAAATCTATTGAATGATGCTTCTTCAGAATTGATTGATGCTACGATGTATCATCAGATGATTGGATCATTGATGTACCTAACGAACACGAGACCAGACATTTACTTTGCTGTGAACACCTTGAGCCAGTTCTTAATAGATCTGAGAAATGTTCACTTGATTGCTGCAAAGCATATTTTGAGGTACTTGAGGGGTACAATTGATTATGGGCTCAAGTATGATGCAAATCAAAAGATTAACCTGGAGGGTTATGTTGATTCAGATTGGGCAGGCAGTGCCATCAATAGGAAGAGCACTTCAGGGTGTTGCTTCAGTATGGGATTAGGTGTGATCTCTTGGTTTAGCAGGAAGCAATCCTGTGTGGCACTAAGTACAGCTGAAGCAGAGTATGTTGCAACTTGTTTAGCTAGTTGTGAGGCAGTATGGTTGCGGAAGCTATTGTCTGATATATTTGATCTCCAGTTGGATGCTACTTGTATACATTGTGACAACCAGAGTCGCGTGAAGTTGTCAGAGAATCCAGTGTTCCATGACAACTCAAAGCATATCAAGATCAAGTATCACTATATCAGGGATATGGTGTAGAGGGGAGCAGTGAAGGTCCAATATGTTGTGACGAAGGAATAGATAGATGATGTGTTGACAAAGCCATTAGCTAGAGTGAATTTCGAGTACTTCAGGGAGAAGCTTGGTGTTCTCCAAATCAAGGTTTCCTCCAAGGGAAAGTGATGAATCCCAAATCCATTCTGACGAGCAGGTCAGATGTAAGGGCTGAGCCATTCTATTCATGGTGAGAGGATTTAGTTTTGTCCATGTCAGATGTGAGTGTTGGCCATTCTGTCGAGTAGGATAGATGTAAGGGCTACCGCCATTCTGACGAGCAGGTCAGATGCAAGGGTAGAGCCATTCTGTTCATGGCTAAAGGATTTAGTTCCTTCCATGTGAGATGTGAGTGCTGACCATTCTGCTGAGTAGGATAGATGTAAGGGCTACCGCCATTCTGACGAGTAGGTCATATGTAAGGGCAGAGCCATTTTGTTCATGGCTAAAGGATTTGGTTCCTCCCATGTTAGATTGAGTGCTGGCCATTCTATCTAGTAGGACAGATGTAAGGGCTACCTCCATTCTGATGAGTAGGTCAGATGTGAATGCTGGCCATTCTATTGAGTAGGACAGATGTAAGGACTACCGCCATTCTGACGAGTAGGTCAGATGTGAGTGTTGGCCATTTTGATGTAGGATGAGCTCCTACATAGATATAAGGGCTACCGCCTTTCTGACGAGTAGGTCAGATGTGAGTGTTGACCATTCTGATGTGACTATAGGATTAGGTCCTATATGATTAGATATAAGGGCTACCGCCTTTCTGACGAGCAGGTCAGATGTGAGTGCTGGCCATTCTGACGAGTAGGCCAAATATAAGGGCTACCAAAGGCCTACGAGGAGGTAGGCATACACCCAGCATGAAAGAAGGTTGGGTATGTATAACTTCATATGACGAGATAGCACACACATGTTTATGACCAGGTGAGATCCATATCGAGCTATGATCCAGATCCAGTTATGATGACTCTGAGAGATTCAGATCGAGTGATGATCCAGATCCAGCAGTGATGATCCAGATCGAGAGATGATCCATATTTAGATCCAGATCGAGTGATGATCTAGATCTAGTCCAACAATGATGATCCAGATCGAGTGATGAACTAGATCCAGTGATGTTGATCCAGATCGAGAGATGATCCAGATCCAGTGATGATGTCCCATGATGATCCAGATCGAGAGATGATCCATATTTGAAGGATAAACATGACTTGAAGATGAAGATGACTTGAAGACTCAGAAGACTCGAGATGTAGATTACGAGATGATCCAGTTGATACAAAGAAAAAGACTAGTGCTAAAAATTGTGTCAAAAGAATACCTTCCTAGTTAAGAGGGAGTGTTGATGTATTTGTAACTTCGGAATGTATTCATCTATGTATCTTATGTATTGTAACCCGATGTTTATTCTGGTATGTATCTATTATGTATTTGAGTCATGTTGTCATGCACCGATGTTTCGATCGGGAGGATCAATAATGTAAACAAGTCATGTCAAGTCATAGTGGGTAACCCTCTGGTTGTGTAAAGGTTAAAGTCCCCGCAGTTCCGGGGCACTAGGGTTATTAGTCTCTCCAAGTAGAGGTCGGCCCTAGTAGGGTATTAGTCATGTCGGGATTAGTATAAATAGAGAGCTGGGATCTCTATTTAGCACACATCACTCACACACTCAAGTGTAGCGCATAGTTGAGGAAGGAGAAGACACTGGGGCTAGACAAGAAGAAGATTACTGCTGTCGAGAGTGCATCTTACTGTTTTGGGGTTTTACATCTTGTGTTGATTCTATCTCTGAGGAAGTTGCGGGGTTTTCTCCATTTATGCTTTTCCCAATCAAAAACACTGTGTTCATTGGCTCTTGTGTTTGATTGTTGTACTTGTTATTCTCTTAGTAAGGATCCTAACATAATGTTAGCTTAATGTTGAAAAACTAACAACTTTCATGAGCATGAACAAAAACATGTTTGCTTGGCGATCTTTTCTTTGCAAGAGTGATGGAAAAGAGCTTAAATAAAACCCATAATGAACTTTTTCATAATTTATGGTCCCAATGTCCAAAATAACATAAAGGATACAAAGCAAAATGATCCTAGCTAGAAGATGCCAAAGTGGTCCTCTTCTTTAAACAATTTATGTAGTCGAAAAATTAGATAAACGAGGCCACATAGATGCCATTTCAATTACTTTAACGAGCGTGAAAGGAAGCAAGCGTGCTCGACAATCTTTTCGTTCTTGAAGGAGTTAGAAAAGATCTTAATAGAAACTTTGCAATGGTCAGTCAAGCAAAGAGGAAGTGCTTGATGTGATGAAAGGGGTGATGTTGTGAACATGGATGATAAAAATGATTGTGGAACACTAGTGGGTCCTCCTTGCGGGATGGTGAATGATGGTAAAATGAGGACAAGTTTTTAGTATGGATGGAGCAGATGGCTTGTGAACATACCAATACATATAGGGTTTGGGTTGTGTTGTAACACACAAATGAAGGTGAGTCTAGGAAATGGCCCAAAAAAATAGGTAGGGAGGGAGGCAGTCTAGTAGGTTTTTTCTTCACCTGAGAGTTGTTTTCACAGTGGAAACAAATTCCTATCTTCATAGAGGAATATCCATATGTAGGCATGGAATACTAGTGAGATATGGAGATTCCCCGACTTCTAGGAAAGATATAGGGACCTCACAATATGCATACATGACTATTTGTCGTTTTAGTCATATATAGTTTACTAGAATAGTGGTAGCTATATCATACATGTGATAGATACTGATGACATACTGTGTGTATCTGTAGACATGGGATTGCACCCTCCATCGATATACCAACGATGTAGGGGAAGGGTGGAGTTATTAGATCCACCCATTCATGAGAAAATAAGGCAGTGGAGTGTGACATTTGAGTCACTACAACTGGACGTGGAGTGCTTATTGGAGGGGGTCATTGACGATGGGTGGGAGTACCTAGATGACGATCTAATCACTGCATGCTGCAAAGCGCCTCCAGAGTGGATATGTCTGATGAGGAGGATCATGGTTGTTGTTGACTATGTCAGAGCGACGTCACAGGGTTACATGCAGATGGAGGAGGAGAGCTCATCTGAGGAGGAGGAAACTGAGGAGGACAAAAAGTCAGAGGAGGATGAATTGTACTAGATTCTTGTTTTGCTTCCCCTAAGGTGTTTGAGCATGGGGATTTTTGTATGATATGTATGATCAAACGAGAAATCTTGTGTAGCTGCTCATTTTGTACTAAACATCATGATATGATATGATGCATGTGGATGAAGATTTTTTTATTTTGATAGTTTTTTATGAGTTTTATATTTATGATTATGAGTATGCCTATATGATGTATATGCCATATGTATGCCTGAATATATGATGATGCATGATGCAGTTTATTTCCTATATGCAATGATTGATGTTCTACTCTAGAACGTCATCAACCATTTAGTCTGCTACACTATTGATACTTCTGGGAACATGAATGAATGAAATGGGTTCGAAATGTCTAACCAAGTGTCTAGTGCGCAAGAACTTACTAAATAGGCAAGGATCATGTATGTGGTAGAATTTATTCAACTGGGTGACAAGCAACTGGGAGTCTAGGAGGACATCAAGGTGATGAATACCCAAGTGAAGGGGAGTGATTAGGAGACCAATGACACCATTGTACTCATCCTAGTTGTTGGTAGCAATACTAACCTACATTCCATCGATATGGATAAACTCATGTGACAGGGAATAAATGACCCATGCAGCCGAGGAGATATTAGGATACCATCTACTTGCACCATCAGTGAAACCAACATAGCAAGGAAAGGTAGGATCCATCTAGAACAACCAAAGAAACATACTGTGAGACTCATGGTAACAACGATGCAAAACAAAAAATGAAAACTATAATAGAAGGGTATGCATGGTGGGAAAATTTAGGTGTAGAAATTCTTGAGGTAGATCCCACTGTGGGGATTCTTCAAGAGGTGACCGTCAAATTTAGTGAGGAGATATGCCCCCTTGCCGATACATAGATGGATGACATAAGGGCTATACCACATAGATTTGTGCTTCCATTTTCAAGCCTTATCATGGGCTTTGTCATAGATGAGGAGAAGGTCCCCCTCGCTAAAGGTGGATGGGAGGAAGTGAGAGTCATAATGGGACTTTGGACAGTTCTTATATTCTTCAATCATTTGGAGAGTAGCACGAAGGTCCTCATCAGTTTGTTAAATCATAAGTATGTTTTTTTATAACAGTGAAGTGTCAGGTAGAAGTTTGGCAGAAAAACGGACTGACGAAATCTGGAATTCAATGGGAAGAAACGATTCCACATCGTGGACTAAGGGAAATGCAATATAACTAATGGAGGTTTTGGGGATCTTTACGTCATCAAAAAAGTGGTGCCGAGATAGATTAGGAAGATCTTCTGTGGTCGATGAGGGGGAAGGACGACTAGAAGTGGATATCGTATAAATGGTTATATGGTGTTCGAGGAAGAGGCTAACATGTGGATCTCCTTAAGGAAAGTGATTTGAGAATCATGAGAGTGTTGGAGAAGGTCTCTGAGGAGCGACTGGTACTCGAGAAATTTTGGGAAATGATGTGAATAATAACAATATAGGAAAAAAACTTCACATGCGTGGTTGGTTCATAGCACATTGTTTTTAACCGCATGTATGGTTGGTACATTGAAAATTAGAGTGTCATTGGTATCGACTACTGTGCACATGGGGGTGTAAAGGGTTGGAAAATATGGACAATTCTATGTTGCATGGCCTTGGACATCACATAAAGCACATATAGGAGGAGTACATGGTTCTTTCATGGTTTTGATTGCCTTGCCCCTAGTCTTCATGGGAATATGAGGGGAATAAGTAGTGAGAGAAAGAATCGGTTGCGGACCAAAAGGTGGGTGTGACACCGTCTCAATAGGTTGGACTGGAGTGAGAACGATATGTGGGGTTAGGGGAAGGGTGGGGGGGATTAAGGTACCACATGAGAAAACCCAATGTGAAACCTAGAAGGTTGAGAGTATCCATGGTCGGCTTAATCACAGTGCAAAAAGGTGGCAAAAGGAAGGGGATCATGTGTATGGAGAAAGAACCCCAATAATTCCTTGGGGTCTACGGTTGGGGTTGCAACTGAGGTTACAAAGAAGTCAAAATGTTACTGGATGTGATAGTGTACAAATATGATATGTCAGTCGACAAAGTAGGCTCTGGGAGGGAGAAAAAGGTATCCATCAAAGGAGTGTTGGTAAAGAGGCCCGAGCCTACTACATACAGGGAAGGGATGGATACATTGTCGATGGTGGTGTCAACCATAGGGAGGAAATTCTCCGCAATGGTCAGTCATTTATGATCGTAATGTGTCATTTGGTCAATAGTCACGATCTTCTCACCATGGGGGGGATATCAGGAGTTGGAAGATGGTGGAGGCAACGAATTGCATTGCATACATATAACTACATCCAAGGAGGAGTTTGTAATTGAGTGGGGCATTGACATCCTCAATGTCAATCAACATGGTTTTTCATCTAACTCAATAGGGTCATTCATGCAAATGCCTTGTGGTTGAGCAGAACGCCCATCATAAGAATGAAGGGAATTGGTTGAGTTTGAAGGACTAGGGAACTAATTTTATACCAAATAAAGGTTGACATAACATAGGTGGATTCCCCCTCATCGATGATGCATCGATGAATGACCAAATTCCAAATAGTGATAGGAATCTGGAACGCTACAGATGATGTCACCTGGGTTTCTCCTTAATCCAAGTCAAAAGTTATTAACTTGGAATTAGAGGGATTGATGACACCTAACATGGATAGAAAAGCTTTGTGTTGTGAAGGATGAGTTCAGAGGACTTCTATAGCAGACATGGCAGAGGAAGACTATGCCATGTCATCAATGATGCTAAAATTGAGATCATCTCTAGCAGTGGGATTGTTTGTGACACAAAAAAAGGGAACCAAGGGACTTGAGCAGTCCTGTCAGTGGGGGGTATTGGTGAATGTAAGTACATATCAAGAGAGGTAGAGGTAGATTCCATGGAAATATTAATGGTTTCCATGGTGGATCCATATTGTTTCCTTTGATTCTGTAAGTTGACATCACATGACAACATCATAAGGTGATGGACACCAAGATCAATGGGTTTACATGTAGAAGTGGGTGTTGTATTTTATGGAACCAAGGGATAGGTTTCAACCATTCCTTCATTCATTAATGGATTTTGTAGGACCATAGGTGGAGGATTGTGTGGTGCTAGGTTTGGCTGTGCCGGAGCGACCGCATTAGGATCATGTTGATTGTTAGTTTGTAACAAGTGGAAGTCACAGTTCATATGGGGGCACTAATCTGTATAGTGGTTGTAAGAGTCACAAATGGAGCATGGATGGTTCCTCTGAAACTAGGGTTATTCCTAGGTGTAGGTGGACGATCGGGGTTCTATGTAGGTGGATTGGATCCAATGTTATTTGTAGGGTTGGGTTGTTGGACATCTTCTTGAGGTTGGGTGTTTCCCAATTTTTACCTCTTTTTCATCTTCTCTTCCCTTGTTGGCTATTAGGGGTGGGTTGATTAGGTAGGTTCTACTGAGAATAGACATTTCCTTGGGGAATAGGATGTGTCGGGGTCAGAGCATGTGTAGGTTGCACAAGTGGTTGGTAATAGGAAGGAGAAACTAGAAAGGATGCAAACCCTACCATCTGGCCATTACACATAGGTGCCAAGCAGTTTGATCCATGAGCGTAAAATACTAGAGCAGGAGACACATATGAAAATGTGGATCCATAATGAGCCACTACGCGTGATCCATCAGGGGCATAACCTAGTTGAGAAACACTAGGGGTGGTACCGAAATCAGGTGGCATTGAAGGAAAGGTCGTGTATACATGAGGATGCTGAGTAATAGAGACAATTGTTAGCACTAATTATTTTGCATCGGTCAGTTTTGTCGCATTACAAATTTTGAATTTTCATGGGTGATTTGGCAACTTCAAGGTTTTCCTCAATTGGATAAATTATTAAATTATTTTTTGGTTTGTGAGAAGAGAGAATTTTAATGGTTATTTGAGCAAAAGAAAAGAGTTTTTATACCTGGTGTTGATGCAAAATTTTATTAAAAATTTTAAACATTGGTTATATGTAAAGTTTGGCTTTATAGTTAGGTTTTTATATTTTAAACCAAGGTTTATTATTTTTATAAAAATATTGACAAAAAGATGTTTTTTTATAAAATATTTTGGCACGAAGCCCAAGCTCAACCCGATAGCTTTCATGCCTATTATGGAGAAAACTTCCTATGGCTTGGGGTACCACAACAGATAGAGTAACTGCAGAAATCAATCATTTCCTATATGCAAGAGAAACCAAACATCTCACACTAAAGGATCTCGAAACATACCTTATTTCGGACTGTTTATGTAGATACTCGTTGAGCTTTTCCATTCACGCTTATATTAATAATTTTCTCTCTCAACAATCAGCAAACAAGACAAGCATGCTATATAATTGTGTTATACCTAATCTAGCATATATAATAAATAACATATAAGCATTTAAAAGCATCCATGGATTGAATACTTCACTTAAACACACATTATTGGATAGGAAAAGATATTTCTATTAATATAAATTAGAGATTACAATAGTGACAACCTTTGTCAGCACGTCTGCGAATCAGAGAAACTGAGTCCTCCACCTGGGCCTCCACCACTTCAATCCTCCATCTCTTGATAGCAAGATCACAAGAAAAGGAAAGCTTGGGAAGAACAGAAAGTGCTCCATGGGACAAAGGGATGCAGACTCAATTATAAGCTTTAGCAACAATGGACTATAGTTTTCTTACTCTTCAATTCTTCCCCTTTCAATGTATCAAAAGGGTTCCTTATATAGTGCTTCAATGGGGTAATGGAAGGTCAAATCCGAGTGATCTCAAGGCATATGGAAGGCCAAGAGACAAGTGACTTAGATCCACATCAAGGAAAACTCCAAAAATATTTGACCTTTTGCACACATCTCGATGTATGTGGGTTTAAGGGTCAAATCCGTGTATATACGCGAGAATAGGTTTGAAAGTTGCATATAGCAAATAATGCATGTTTTTAGGGATGATCTTGGAAACATCAAAGGTACGAAAATGTTCCATGGGGTCTAAATATTCTACAGAGGGATAAGGAAGGACATAAAGGTGTGATCCACCATATGTGGTAAAATCAGCTATAACAGATGCCCCCTAATGTGTGAGGTCAGAGGGGTCACACGATGGTCGAAATACATTATAAGTCCATCCTAGAAGTGGAGTGATGAAGAACCAGGTGGAAGAACCAGCCATCCAATAGTACAATACAATGATCAAACTCTGCACATAACTGGAAGTAGATATAGCAGTCCCGGATACATAAGAGTACAATGGCCATGAATAGGCATGATACAAAATATGATGTGTCTGGTCATGGCCACATACAATATAGATAGATCAGAATCTCCATGATGAATATATACAAAGGATCATGATCTCCATAAAGGATGAAGATATATAATTGATCAAGATCTCCATAATGGCTAGAAATATCTAACATATACTCGAATCAAGTCACGAGAGCTAAAATCTCATGAACACTGGCACGATCAAGGAGGTAGCATATATGAAATGCCACCAATCTGGAAGGTCTTCTACACAATTCGCTACAAGTACATTTCCTACTATGTGAATAGAGGTGTCAAGGTTGAACATAGTAGTCCATTGTTTGATTATCGGTCATTGATGTATACCATTAACAAACGTGAGATCACCCACCGATAATGAAAATGGGAATCAAGGTACTAGAGTGCAAACTAAAAAATGTGAATAAATGTATTGAGGTCAAACACTTGAAAGGATCCATTGATTAGGGGACATTGATTTATTCCCAAAATCGTCGATGGCGAGAGAACCAGCCACTGATGACTGGAAGTCTCAGGGCACTCAAAAATGACTCTAGATTCATATCCTAGAATAAATGATTTGAAGTCGATGGGATGAAATCTGCTAGAAGGAGGGAATTAATGCATCCCTCATCATCCAACACGAGGTACTCAACAAGGATGTATAATGTGGAAGGACTCGATTAGAAAGTGCACGAACCAGTATCAGTAACGAGAATGGTCAACATGCAAAGTCAAGAGAACTGAGGAATGGTCGAATCAAGTTTCAACTTCCTTCAAACAAGACCATAAAGGTGAATGGTGATTGAATGTAGGAAGCATAGACTTGATATACAAAACTGGGACATCTCTGTGACACAGGAGGCATCGACAGAGGATCCATAGGGACTGGAAGCTTAACCAGTCAGTGGAGATAAACTCAGAGAAACAAGTACAGCTCCTAAAGTCAAACTATTAACCCAACCAACGGATTTGATATACAGTGCTCTATCCAAAAGCGACATGACTCGAATGCTGCCAAAGATAATATCTTTTATTGTCCGGCTTTTTGGTTTTTTGATTTTTTTGGACTTTTTCAAATATTTTGAAAAGCTTGAAAAAGAATAAAAGTGCTTTATAGTTACAGACTAGGAGGAGACGAGTGTCAAGGGGAAAACAAACTAGTTCCAAGTAGTGGAACATACCTATGCTCAATGCAAGGATACATGTGTAGGATAATGACACTCAGGGGAAAGTCCCCTCCCAGTAAAAAATGGGGAGTCAAGCTGCAAAAAATGGCTATGTGTGTCTAGACATGAGACAATATTGGGATATATGGCTGATAATGAAAGTCAGAGAAGACGGCATAAGGCTCAATGAGGCAGGAAAAACTCATGATAATGCATTTACAACTTGACATAAGGGAGTCCTGGGGACAAAGGGCAGCAAAAAGATCAAGAGGAGTATGCGGCTCTTGCGCAAAGACATGGAGATACTATACAAAGGACTCCCACACCCTAAAGGAAAAAATGTCGGCATGGGCACCAAATGCAAAAAAGGAGCTAACTAGGGCACCATGTATGGTCAAGCTCTACAATTCACATCATGTCACTTCTAAAACAACAAGAAGGTTTCGTGACAAGATAGAATGGGTTCGTACCTAAGGTTATAATGAAATGGTCATAAGGTTATGAAAAATGCACATGTATGTGAAATATAAATTATATGCCAGTTTAGACATAATACCTGAAAGCAGCATGAATGGGTCAAAACAATGGTCGAAACGACACTCAAATCAGACTCCTACATCATCAGATTAGTCCAAAACGGTCCAAAATGGTAAAAAATGGTTCAAAACTATGAAAAGAGGGTAAAAAATTTCAAAATTTTCAAAATTTTTCTATAAATAGTAAAAAATTCAAAAATTACATATTATTTGAAATTTTTACCCATTTGAGCTCAGAACTTCAAACATGAATTTTGAGAGCTTCATCTGGTGAAATTCGACACTGTTTGTTCCAGGTAACTTCTCATGTCCTCCTCTTCCATTTTCATGCAAAGTTTTCAATTTCCATGGTCAAATTTTACTTTTAGGCCAATCTCAATTGGTCATTTCGGCCCACGTACAAATGAAGGCTTTTTCTGCATATAGGGCTGGCTATATGCGAAAAAACCTCCAAAACCCACGTACATACGCGACTGTTTTGCAAACAGTCACGTATGTGGCCATGCAAATGATTTTTTAAGGTATATATTGACCAAATTTTTATTTTAATGTGCAGGATGGTTCTAGAATGGAGGGAGAGGGAACATGAAGATGTAGAAGAGGCTGTTTGGGGTGATTTGATGGCTCAACAAGCTCTACGTGCATGTGGATTATACAAGTTTTGGTGTCTTGGAAGCCTGAGGGACAAACCAAGACTCTTGCAGATGCTAGTAGACTACTGGGATCCAGAATCTAAGTCCTTTAATATCAATGGGATGTCCCTCACTATAGAGTTGGAGGACATATACTTCATTACTGGATTGTCCTGATGGGGAGAGGTGGTGAACCTACGCTCTTGTGGGCCCAGAGGTGGCCTCACCATTGATGAGTACATTGTAGTATACTTTTTTTTGGACACAAAAAGGTTGGGAGTCAAATCCTGACAAACTCCATCCAAGTGCTAGGACTGAAGGCCATACTATTGGCACTCGATAGGATAGTTGGTCTAGCATCACTCCACTAGGCCTCATGACCATTGATGTTCTATGAAATGGAGTGCATGATACCTGCAATGTATGACTGGAGCACTACTCTTTTGATTAACATGAAGCAACAACTCAGTGACTGCAAGATAGGTAGGGTACGAAGCTTTGATTTCTGCAATATACTGAGCATGTTCTACTTTAAGCGTGTTTCGGGGCTAATCCTTAGAGGTGACTTTCCTCCTCACGGGGTTCGAGATCCATCCCAATGACGTTGGTCAGATGCTATGCATAGAATGGGCAGAGGTAGGGTGTCTAACCCCTACACAACTGACTTCTTTCCATGGTGGTGGCGGCAGATCATTGCCATTAATGACTATCCTTATGCAGGGATAGATTTCTGGGGAGATCCGGACATGCCCTTACCCCTTGGAGCAGTATACGATGACATTGGTAACAAATCCTAAACCCTCTTTTTAAATTTTTTTGAATTATTAAATTTTTTTGTGTTTTTGGATATATAGACTCAAAAGACATGTTTTGGTGTGATGACACATAGTGACAATCTGTCGTATGTATGCAGATGTTCGACCACTACGGCTTGACAACTTCCCTTGTCATAGACGGAGGGGAAGAGGAGATGATATCATGAGTGTGGATGCGGATCAGATGCTCCAAAGCATCCACACACACTTTGTATGATTGACACACTGGGTACCCATGGCACAAGTCGAGGACTTTCCTAAGGCCATGCAGCATCAGGTGGTTGGTGTACCACAAGCATGGGTTTAGTTATTTCAATGACTAGCTAGAGTCATGGTGTGCTACCATGATTAGAAATCCCCTCCTCCTCCACAGGCTTAGAGACCTAAGAGCGATTCATTTTTGTACTACCGTGTATTATATTTTGGTGGCTTGGAAGCCCCATTTTTGTACTATGACACTTATGTATTATGACATCACATTTTGGATGTTTAATGAAAAACTTTTATGATGATCGATTTTATTTATTTTGCATGTGTGTAAAAAGGTATGTTTGTGATCTGCTTATGGTCTATGAAACAAATGCCAATCTAACACATAGTTAACATATGAGTCAACAACTTGATTATAAATTCTTGGAACATGTATCCATGTTATGTTGTCAAATTTCCGTTCTAACAATCTCACAACTAAGAACCTTTGTAATAATGTTGGATCCCTAATACGATACAATCCATTAAGCTGTGACACTACTAACTACGAATCAAGAAGTACCTCAAGAGAGAGAACACCATGTGAAAAGGAATCCTGTAATAGTTTGATAATGACACTATACTCAGCAACATTGTTTGAAGAAGGCCATAAACATATGCCTCCTGAAGACAATGCCTGACCTGTAGGAGTATAAATCACCCAAGTAGCAGAAGTTGAGTGTTGAATGTGGTGGCTAGCACCATCAACAAATCCTATGTAAGCGGAAGACTCCATTGGCATCCACCATAGAAATGAAAGCTAATTAATAAACCTGATCACCATAAGAAAACCTAACTATGCAAAAAAAGTACAATAATATAAAATAATCAGCCCTGGTTGAAGATCATGCATAGTACTTTTTAAGATAGAGCCCATTTCTAGGATCTTCCAAGGCTGTCCCTTCATAATCCACCAGCTCATAGGTGCCCTTCTCTAACACATGTTTGACTACGTAAGGACCATGCCACATGGGATTAAACTTCCCTACCCCCAAGGGTTCTTTAGCTTGATCCCACAAAAGGAACAAATCTCCTTCACTAAACCTCCTCAGATAGATAGACTTATCATATTGGACCTTAACGCGATGCTTATTTACTTATAAAGCCACTAAGGCCTTAATGCAATGCTTATTTACTTCTAGATCCACTAAAACATCTCAACGTTGCTCATCAAGATACTCTAAGTGGACCAAACATTCCTCCAATGCGGAAGTGTCTGGTAAAAGCTCTATGGATAGCTTCAAAGAAAAGATTTCGCATTCAACCAATAAGACAGACTCCACTCCATGTATGAACTGATATGGAGAAAGAGCGGTAACAGTCTTAAACATGGTCCTATAGGCCCACAAAGTAGGATATAACATGATATTCCAATTCATTTTGCTTTGTGCGATGGTTCGTTGGAGAATGGACTTAAGTGACTCCTGTCCATTCACCTGAGGGTAATAAGAAGAGGAGTTCTCTTGCTTATACCCTAGCTTCAAGGCCAACTCTTCCATCATTTGATTCTGAAAGTGCCTACCATGGTCAATGAAAAGCTATTTCAGAATACTGAACCAAGTAATAATTTGGTTGAATACAAAATGCGCGGCTGTCTCACCGTCATATTTTATCGTAGGCATAGCCTCAGCCCATTTCGTGAAATAATCAACAGCCACTATAATATGATGATGCCCCCTAGCTGAAGCTGGGTTGCAATCCATGAATTCAATCCCCCACTTGGATAAGGGACCGACGGTGATAATCAGATGTAACAGGGCAGGATGTGAGTGTATATTGCATGTAAACACCTAGCAAGGGTGACACTTCTTAACCGCATTAACACAATCTTTAAAGATTGATGGCCAAAAATATCCTTCTCTCAAGATTTTTTGGGCTATAGAAAGCCCATATAAATGACCACCACATGCCCCTCCGTGGAAATCATTCAGCACAACCTCAGCCTCGGCATGGGTTAAACAACGATGTTTGAATGGAATCTACCCCATGGTGGTACAAAGTGTTATCTACTATAAGGTAGTTCTTAGATACGTGACGTGATTGTCATCGCTCATCCCATGAAAGGTGAGTAGGGACCTTCAACGTTTGTAAAGATATGATGATATCCCCATACCATGGATCCAAATTTGAGATAAGCAAAATATGTTCATCGACAAACGTATCCTCATAAACATCCTCCTCCTCCTCACTTAGGAAATCATAAATGAGTTCCACAAAACTTAACGATTTTTTCGATTTTGTCGAAACAAACTTGAGATCGAATTCTTGCAAAATAACAATCCATTTATTATACTTTCCCCCGATAATCCTTCTAGTGAGGATGAATTGAAATGGATTGACATGAGCTACCACCAAGGTCTAGCGAAGGAGAATGTAGTGTCTCAATCTCTCAATCGCATGAATGGTAGCTAAGGCAAGTTTCTCCACATGGGAATAACGGATTTCTGCATCTATAAGGTTCTGACTCAAATAATATATGACATGCTCATGGAGCTCCTCATCCTCCTGAACCAAAACCATACCAAGCGTCTCATGGACGTGGCCACATAAATAAAAAATTCACGGCTATAGTCGAGTGGACTAAGCATGGGGGCCAATGCTAAGGCTCGCTTAAGAGCATCAAAGGAATCTTGGCCTCGCTTATCCCAACAAAAGGTAGTGTCCTTCTTTAAAATACACATAAAGCATCTAGTCAAATTGGAAAAGTTAACCATGAATCTCCATAAGAAGTTTTCCATGCCTTGAAAACAATGAAGGTGTCTAATATTTCTCAGGGGAGACAATTGAAGTATTACCTCAACCTTTGAGGGATCGACTCTTATACCCTCCTTGGAAACAATGAATCCTAACAAGTGACCAGAATTCACGCAAAAGATGAACTTATGAGGATTTAACCTAACCTGGTAATGGTGGCATCTTTCAAATACTAATCTCAAATGGTAGGAATGACGCACTCTCAGCCGAGAATGAACATCAAGGTCATCCAAAAAGACTTCAATAATCGATTTGAGATCGTGAAAAATCAAGGTCATAGCCCACTGAAATGTGGCTCCGGTGTTTTTAAGACCGAAAGGCATTTTTCGATATGCAAACGTACCCCAAGGACAAATAAATGTAGTTTTGTGTTGATCCCCGGGTTTGATTTGAATTTGATTATATCCAAAAAATCTATCCATGAAGGAAAATAGCTCGCTTTTTGCACACTCATCCAAAATTTGATCAATAAATGGTGTGGGAAAATTACCCTTAGGACAAGCACGATTTAAATCATGAAAATTAATGCATGTATAGATCGCTCCCTATTTCTTATCAACCAGAACTGGGTTTGAAACCCACTCCATCAAGGGAACGAGATAGATAAAACCAGATTTTAACAGCTTCTCTATCTCAGCCTTAATCATGGGTGCTTTTCTAGGATTCACCGCACGCAAACATTGTCGAATAGGCTTCACATTTGGATAGGTCTTAATTTTATGTTCGACAATACGAGGGTCGATACCTGGCATTTCCTCGTATGACCAAGAAAATATGTCATGAAACTCTTTGAATAGCTCGGTATACTCCTGAATATCAGCATGGGAACATTCTACCCCAATATAGACATTCTTAATCTTTCCAGGATCATGAGAGATATTGATAGGAATAGTAGGTGATATATTCACCATGTTCCCATTAGCCATTTGACCAGGAAAGCTTAATGGAACCACGGGGCTACCAATCTTCTCACTAAGAATATCCCTAAAGTCCTCATGCTCCAAACGGTTAAGCTCAGGAAGAAAATAAGATCTATGATGTAACTCTTCGCAAGGTGGCTCAATCCTAGACATGGCCTCAATAATAGCTTCATATGACAAGAAAACACTATCAAGGAAATCATGTGCATGAGAGGACTCAACTGGCCATGCAAGCAGCACATACAGGTCTTCCTCCTCCGTCTGTGAAGAGGAAGGACTAGGATCTGCAACACAATCAAGATTTGCTTGATATGCTATCATTGCTGCAGGTAATGGAACATCCATTTCGATAGGTCCGTTCGAAGGACTCGGTGTATGAAGAATCCAAGGATCTTCCATCTAGGTAGTGCGAAAAGACACCGAATTCAATGAATATGAAGCCCCATTGAAACTAGATCCGATCATAAGGACGGGTGTAGGACAACTAAATGTCCCCATAAGGGATGGATAAATACCTACACCCACACTCCCAGTTGCCGACTGAGAATGATGAATAATCGGGATAGAAGCTCTTGATGATGCATTAACACTCGGATTCTTGAATGATGATTGATCAATCATAACAATCTTCCCATTAAATGGAAATCATATAACTCAAAATAGAGAAGAGGCCACGGCTTGCATACTATACATCTAATTCTGACCCTGTAAAAGATTGTAATCATGGGGCACATCAACCACCTCGACCTCGATCGTGACGGTCTTCCCTCCCAAACAGACCTTAAGAGAAGGAATAATTCCATGAGGCCAAAATGATCTACCATCAAAGGCAGTCAACATGGTGGTGGATTTAGACAACTTGGGAGAACCCAAACCCTTCCAACATGACAACAAAATCACGGAAGCAGAAGCGCCTTCGTCAATCACAGTGCATTTGACGGTCATGTTAAGACATTCTACATGAATCAAGAGAGACACGTAGTAAGGCAAGTGAGGTTGTAGTCCCATGGTTTCAAATTTCATTACAGAAGAAGAGTTATCATCATTCACCCCAAGACCAGAAAGCAAAGCTTTCCTTTGCGACGAACAACTCTGAAGAAATTCAAGCACAGACATTGAACAAGGAGTTTGCCCCAAATCCTCGACAATAGATTAGTTTTGGGTGGTTTGGGAATTAGGATTTTGTCCCGAATGCTTTAGGACTCCCTTAGGAATGGGAGGTGAAATTTCAGGTTTATCCGTAGGATTTTCAATATGCAAAGGGCTCTCGGTAGGAGGAGGTTCCTTGCCAAGGTCTGGTTGTGACGAACCATAGTTTTTCGCATGAGTCACAACCTTAGTAGCACGCATTATGTTGATGCAACCATGACTAGTACTGGTTTTCGGCATATTTTGATCTCCACCCGACGTAGAATGAGGATCATGGGTCCTCGAGTTCATATTTTGATTATGGGGTAGAGGATTGGTCACCACAGCTGGGCCCTGTGCTATGAACCTCGAGGCATCTTCCATACGAGGGCACAAGTGAGTGAGGTGGTCATCCTTACACAATTTGCAAGGAAACTTAACCTTGCATTTAGACTGCTTGTCCCCCCTAGCATTAGGGTTGTTCTTGTCATTAAAATTGGCATTTTTGTTCTTTTTCCCACCCTTACGATTGGTTTTACCCTTTTTCTTATTCCTTTCAGGCTGTTGGTTGCCCTTTTGGTCTGTCGATTGCACGGAAAGTACACTCACCATTTGGGTGGGTTGAGACAAAGCTGTAGCCTGTCCCAGAGCGAATTGATTGATAGACAATTGACTCGTTTCACAACTGAATCCACAAGTCTGGTACTTGTACAACCCACAATGCCATCGGCATGTGGTCCAGGCTTGATCTTGGGATTGAAACTAGAACGCGGAGTGTTAGGTGTGATATCATATAATAGTCTGAATTGACCATAAATCAAATCCAATTCGTATGCCCTAAAAATTGCTTGTTCCTCGTTCTGAACTCCGGATATAGAAACATCCTTCGCAATGTAAGGTAGCAATGATTTAAGGAACCACTCAAGGAGAAACTTTGGTGGTATGAAAGCTTTAATCAACCTCTTCCATCTACGCCACTCTTGGATATGGTCTGATATATGTGTGGCTTTGTCCTATCGAAATTTTGTCAAGAGTTATGTACCAATGTTTTAACACACGGGTAGCTAGAAGTGATTGAGGAAAGTCATAGCAAGATCATCGAACAAAATGAATGCCCCCCTAGGTAACTCTATGTACCATTTCATTGCAGGCCCGATGAGGGTGCGCTGAAATAGCCTTAAATGGATCGAGTCATCATGTAAGGAGTTGGAAGAGCACCAAAGGTGAAAGGTAGTGACATGTTCACTAGGATCTTCTCCTAGTTTTCCCTTAAATTTGGGAATGTCTGAGGGAAGGTTGTTAGGGATAGCCGGCCAAGCCAGATAATGAGATACTAGATCATTCATTAGTCTCGATAAGTCAAGTAAATTTAACGTTGTGAGGAAAGGAAGCCTAGGTTGAGCTGGTCTATGCCAAGCTCCTTGATAGTTTTGGTTCATATAAGGTTGACAACTGTAAATACCATGGCCTTGGCCATAATATCCTCCTCCCGTTTGACCCATGTAGGGATGCATGGAAGCATTATGATGAGGTGTACCTTGACTATGTGGTGCTACAAAGCCATAATTAGAGGAGTAAGTGAGTTTTTGATACCTGTACCCATAAGGTTGATAGCTCTATCCATACTACGGTCCATAAGATTTTCCATGAGAAGCTCCATAAGATGTCCCATGTGATATCCCATGAGAAGCTCCATAAGTAGGGATATGGGGAACTCCATGCGATGGACCGTAAGACGATCTAGAAACAGAAATATGACCTCCCAAGACAATAGGAGATACTTGAATTTGAGATACTACCGTCCAAGTAGTTGCAGTACAAACATGACTAGTAGTAACATTCCAACCTGAAGGACCACATGAATGAGGGGGAGTAAGGGTTGTCAAAAATGAATTTGAAGGAGTAGGAATAGAGGACGAAGGGACATGTCAAGGGATATAAGTGGTATTCCCTATGGTCACTCGTCTCAGTTCTGGTATCCACATATGACTACTAACATTAGGTCTAGGACGGGCATGTGAGGTAGCTTCCACCACCGGGATGGAAGGTGCAATGTGACTAGTGCTCCCAAATCTCTCTGCATGAAGAGGAATAGGAGTGCCCCTAGGTGTAGTGCTAGGTTCAACTTATGACTTGGCATGAGGTGCCGGATCATGTGTAGGGATACCAGGCATGCCATAACGAACATGACTAGTGTTTGTGGGTTCATGGTGAGTCTCGTCGCCTAGAAACCAATACCAATGACTTGTGAATAAGGGATCATAACTAGAATGTGAAGGTATATCTGGTGAAGGATCATATACATGAGTAGGATCTTCCTCCATAACCTCTTGAGGTGGAGAAGACATCTCTAGAATCTCATCCTCGTGATCTCCCATCGTGTGTGAATCAATGTGATAAGTAGTCCACCCGGACAGTCTGTTTCTCTCTCCCAAAGGAGGAGGAGATATGGAGGGCATAAGTCCTGTTAAACAACGAGAATGGCGAAGAGCCGCACCTGAATCCACAATGACTCAAAAAATGAAAAAGACTCTATCTAATTATGCAAACCCTAGGAAAACTAGTGTGCATAGAGCATACACCTATATAATGTAAAGCCAAATCACAAGCAAGAAAGGGTAGGATATGTGAGCTCCCAAATGAAGTAGGTATGTCTCCCCTAGGAGAGGCTTGAGACTCCCATACACAACAAGCATAGGTTCATAACCAATTATTGTGGCCCTTACCTTTAACGCATATAGCGACTATGCTGTCTGACCCAAACCTGGCCGAGACACCTGTAGAATAACCTCTGCGAAGTACCCCCTCGATATTCTAGGTAAGGCAACTAAGGCCACCTCAATATAATCAATGCTCAAGCAGATAGTGCTACTTAGTTATTACTAGGGGTCATCCAAATCAATAATCGCTCACACTCCCTCATGTTTAACTACCTTGTAAGAAGAGGATCCTAAGAAACACTAATTATACAAAGGAATTTCACACTCTCACCTGGACAGACACATACATGTTTCGTTTAGTGGCCTTGGAGAATTTACTCACAATGAACTATTCCAAGCCACTAAAACCTAATCTTGTTGGTGCACCCTATAAAATAAAAGAGTGTAATTCATTTTATTATGCGTTGATTTTAATTGGATTATTACTCAAAAGGGTAAATGATCGTGCAACTAATGCTGTTATGACATAACAAGAAGTAAAATTCACACCTAACAATCAATGCATATGCACTGTGTCAAATGAAAAATGGGGTATGCTACTACGTGAAATGAAAAATTTTCCTTCAAATGAAAATGAAATTATTCCTATATGAAATCCTGACTAGTACTTCTCCAAGCAAACCTAATGTAAGTACCATGTAAAATGCAAAATGCAAAAATGCATAATGATGCAAAAAGAAAATATTTTTGTATTTTTTGAATTAAAATGAGATAATGAAGCAAAATAATGACTCTACCACCCCTAGACTCTGCAAGCACTATCAAACAACACCCAATCAAAGCACCAAGGTAAAAGAGACCTAACACACGAATCTCAAAAAAAAAAATAGAAAACGCAATGACAAGAACATTTTAAAAAATTCTAACAAAAAAGATGTCTCTGGTCAGAAACAGAGGTGTATATAGACTCTAGCAACATCCAAGAATACTTAGAAATCATACACAATCACCCAACAACACTTAATCTTCCTCTAAAAGGAAAAACATAGGGCATACATGACTGTGTGCAGAAAACCCACGTTTATACGTGGAAATCCCAGTGAAAACCACATGTACACGCGAGTGTGATGCCAAAACTCGCGTACATGAAGAAAAAGAGATAAAAAAGAAGGTAAATAGACAAGCTGAGACAAAATTTACTCCTATCAAACACTACCAGGAAAACAGGCCCGCGGACTTGACTCAGAAACAGAGAAATCAGAGCAATTCAAGAACATTGAATGTGATAAAAACCCCCAAAGGAAATGACTAGGAACTCCCCAATATGGTTAACAATTTCGTTATGGAGAAAAATTCCTATAGCTTGGGGTACCACAATAGATAGAGTAACCGTAGAAATCAATCCTTTCCTATATGCAAGGGAAACCAAACATCTAACACTAAAGGATCTCAAAACATACCTTATTCTAGACGGTTGATGTAGATCCCCGTTGAGCTTTTCCACTCACACTTGTATTAATAATTTTCTCTCTCAACACTTAGCAAACAAGACAACACTAGTACAAAATGAGGAATTAGCTACTAGGTGACTAAAATTTCTAGTCACCACAGGTTTTCCAAGTGATTTACTACTAAATATGAGCAATTTTGATTGACTCAACTATAAACGACTAAAATTAACGACTAATTTAGTCACCAGTTAACAATTATGACTAGATAATAAGTGACTGAGTTAAAAATGACTAAAATAAATGACTAATTTAGTCATGACATAAAAAATGACTAGCTAGAAGAATATGAATTAGTCATTTATGTTAGTCATTGTTAATTGTGTCATGAAAAATTGCAAATTTGGCAATGAAGTGTAATTTTTGTAAGTTGTCTACCTTCTATTAGTAATATTAGTGCCATGCACCTCAATCTTCAGAGATCCAACAAAGAAATTGCATGAACTTTTAGCCTTATGGGGGCTTTTATGGTTCGCAAAAAAAAAAAAAAATTCTCTAGCTTTCTATTTTTGGCGAATCAAAGGTCATGATAATTGATTGGGCCAGAGGTCTCACCAAGTTGCAGTCACTGAGTTATATATGATTGTTGGTTGAAAAGGATTGGGCTCCTAAAGAATTGTTTTCTTTCTTTATCCTTCAGGCACATGTACAGGGAGTTCAATTATGACGCGGACCTACTGTGTTGAATACTTAGGCTAAGAGGACTAGATTTACAAGTAATTTGTCTGAATCTAAGAAGATGCTTGAAGAAACATCTAAGAAGAGTAAATGGAATTGGAATTTAGGCAATTCTAAACATGGTGATGAGATTGGTGTCGGTGGACAGAAATTGAAACCGACAAATTTTGGTATTGAGCTTCACGTTGGGGTCTCCACTGCCTTCAGAATGGCATCAATGTTTAGACCTTCAGGTTTGTTCTGTGTTTTTCTTGATTATCTATTGTGTGTTTTTTTCTATTCATGTTTTTTTTCTTTGTTGTGGATGTGGTGGAGATGAAATGGCTAGATCATAATTCCCTTACAGTAACAGTGGAATTCTACACCTACAGATGCACTATAATAGCCCATAAGGATCAAATATATTATTGGATATCCTGTGATTTTCACAAGTTGCAACCCCGAAAATAGGTCAGACCTGCCCAGGTTCATAATAATATTGCGATGTTTACAGATAAAACTTAGGAACTAGCAATTCCAGGGTTGGTAGACCAAAAATGTTGTGTACAGGATTTCAGACTAAAGGTTATAATATATAAGAATTTCCTCGCTTCAAGGTTTAAGGGAGGGACCTGGACTCTTTACTTTCCCTACGGGACCCCTTCCAGAAACACTTACGAGAGGAGTTGTGCAAGTGTTTACCTGTTGTTGCACCTCTTTTTTTGTAGTAAAGTATAATGCTTTCCCAAATACTAAAACTACGTAATTTGCTTAATATTGTTATATTTGTAAGATTCATGAGCAGCCCCCAGGAATTGTAAGACTCATTGATTAACTTTGGGGATTACAACAATCTCCTACAGAAATAAGCCTTCCATTACTCGAAGAATCCAACCTTTTAACAGACTAATTCAGAATATATACAAAAGGAGAAGGAAACTAAATATAGAATTAGAAAGTTAATTCCTAAATTTATGCTAACAATCTGACATCTTCACAAGATATCCTAAATGAATTCAACTGCATTCTATCCTATTTCTAACTTAACTCTTCCATTGACAGCAAAGATAACTCGATTCTTTCCAGAACTAGTTCACTAAATTGATTACCACTAACCTAAACATATGGAGAATATTCAATTAAGGGAAACCCACTCCCTTTTGTAAAATTTAGAATCTTAATTTTCGATTGGCCACGTTGCAATTTAAGAGTGATTCCCCTGCATCATTTATCCTTAGTAAAAGATCTAGAGTAACCTTGGTAAGCAACATTACAACTTTGGGAGAAGAGAGGTTTGTAGTGCTTTGGAGCATATAAACCCAATTGTCAAAGAAAGAGCTAGTACTAATTTGCCAGGTGTGAGAGGTGTGAGTACCTCCTAAATGCATACTAATTTTCCATATGTGAGAGGAAGTGATGTTTTAATTTTGGTAAAAAATTAATGACGTATTTTTTTATGTTTAGCTATTTCTATAAGTCGCTGTTAATTTTTTCTTAATTTTTCTAGAATTTGAACTTTAATAAAAGTTGTTTCTAAACCCAAATTTTAATTGCAAGTAATATGGATATGGTGGGTGTATATCGCATAATGTCAGAGGGTGTCATTTATGATTTGTGTTATATCCAGAAACCTACATCCATTTTTCAATAGTGCTCACAAGTGTTTGTCGATCCCAAGAGTTGATACACTCGATGTTTGTACTTCATGTATAAGTCGATGTGATCAGGTGGCGATGATGTTAATCAATCCAAGTATGTGTAAAGATCAGTCGATGTCGATTCTTATTATGCTACTCCATGCAGTCGATCACAAAGTTGATACAGGATTCGATGCCTTCTTATGAAAGAAATATTCGTTAGAATATTTTTATTGAGGGCGATTCTTACAAACGTTGGTGCCATGATCAGTTTTATCTCCGGGTGCCTATTTCAAATGGGGAACTTGCCTTTATACATATTATTTATACTGGTAACTTTCTTTACCATTTTTTTTGTTCAACCTCTTTTCTTATATATTACTTTCTTTGAGAAGGAGATAACCGGTTAGTTAATATAGGTCCCATTTTGCCTTGTTTCCTGGTTTCTCTTTCAAATGACATTCCTTGACTGGTAGATACAGAAAGTAGTGCAGCCAATAGCCAATTGGTTCACGGTAGAAAGGAAGTTATGCTACAAGGAATAGCCAATATATTTACCAAGATGGTGCTAGTAGATTGATTGCTCGAAGTGAACCATTAAACTAGAGGAATTGGGGAGTACAACTGGAGGACGGGGAGTACAGATGTTGAGGGAACTCATTGGGGCAGTACGATACAATATTACATGGCAGGAGTGAAAGAAACCTCCAATTAAATAGAATTAGAATATAGATTTGATATGCATGGCTTACACCCAACTAGGAATGGGCTAGTAGATTATAATAATTGGTTGGGAAGTCTACCCCATACCAATTGGCTTTACCCAGTATACCATGCTACTAGAAGACCAACCATTACAACAAGCCTACAANCCGTTCGACTAACCCATGAAAATAAAATTTTTGTGTGTTTTCATATATATATATATATATGAAAACACACAAAATTTTTATTTTCATGGGTTAGTCGAACGGTCTTGACCCAACCTCTACAGCAGCAACGGCATTCCGATTTTCCTTACCATCCTTCAATTCCGTCAATTTAGATTTTTGCTCAACCTGCTACTTCTTGTCAAATAGCCTAACCGTTCGCGCCAAACATTGGAGGGTTTGGTGGGTTTTGGATATGGATATTGGTCATACCCATTGAGGAGTTTGGGATAGATATTAATCATGGTTGATTTCACAATTTATCTATTTAATTGCCATAGCTGCCATGGATAAAGCAGCATTGGAGAGAACCTGGAGACTTTTGAAGAGGCCGGCCACGAATTCTGCACCTCTAGCGTCGTCAATACCACCTTCTTTGCTTATAAAATCCCTGGTAAGTACTGTGAATTGATAAATTTTTAGTGAATGTTGGATATAAACCTGATCCGGCCCCTCACCAGAGAGTTTCCATCCATCATGATTTTGGAGAATTAAATTTTTAGTGAGTAAATTTTAGGAGTAAATTATTTTTAGTGAGTAAATTTTTAGTACTGTAAAATTTTGCAAAACATATTTGCCTCTTATTTCCAGTGGAAAGTAAAGGGTTTGGATAGTCCACAACCTAAAAAAAAGGGTGAATACTACTGTGACTTTGCACGGGTTGTAAGGAGAAAGTATAGGTTTCCCCCAAGCTTGTCAAAGCAAATATACTAGCGAGTCACTCTTCTCCTAGAATCTCAATATTAAAGGGATGGGTAGGCTTAATGGAGGGAATGGAAAGGCGAAGCTCTCCTTAGTGAGTAGGTCCCTAAAAGAGTCTGAGCATACTTAATGTAGGAGCGAAGTCTAGAGGATAAAAAACTCTTTCTAGCCTAACTAGATTTTTGAGTCCCTTAAGTGTGCCATTAACAAATAGTAGACCATCATTTGTCATGGAATTGTTATTTCCCCATTATAGTCTTCAGTGCTGGTCATGGCTGCGTCAATCAGGATTCAGCATTTGAATTGATTCAATGCAAAAATCTACCTCTAGAGTGACTCCCACTCCAAAATTCTCAGGGTTTCTATGCAGATCTGACGTGGGGAGTCACTTTGTATCTGTTATCCAAAATTTTTTTTTGTGGAAAATATTAAAATAACCCTCTGACGAAGAGGGGAATAAACCCTTGGATCATGAACAGGGACCTTCCTAGAGAAATTAGACCCCCTTTATTCAAATACCTTTTGTTTCTCCAAGGGACCCTCGCTATAGTCCACTAGCTGAACATCCTCTGCTTCTATCCCGAGGGTTTCTATAGATGACAGTTTTCATCACCATATATATATATATATATCATCCTCTACTTCTATCCCTAGGTTTTTTGTAGATGACATTTTTCATCACCATATATAGACATCTCGAATTCTAGTGCCATTAAGTTAGCAAACTCACGACTTAACTTATCATCATTACAACAAAAAATGATATCGTCTACACAGACAATGGTAACTAGAATCCCACTCTTCTCTGTTTTCAAAAAGATATTTCTATTTTCAATGCATCTTTTGAAACCTTGTTGAAAGAGATACTCGTCTAAGAGTTCATACCAAGCCCTTGGGGCTTGTTTTAACCCATAAAGATCATTTTTTAGACTCCAAACATTTTCCTCCTTTCCATGCAACTTGAAACCATCAGGTTGTTTAGTGCATACTTCTTCATGTAAATCTCTTTTCAAGAAAGTGGATTTCACATCCATCTAATAATATACCTTGAAATTTTTGAAGCATGAGTAAGAAAAGAACATATATTGTTGTTCCATCCCATTATTGCATCCAAACCTGCCTTCACATGTGACCCATCCTAGACCTGCCAAAGCAGGTGAGTGCCAATGATTGGAAAGGCCTGTGCTCAAGGCTTTCCAATTATTTGAAGCATGCTTGTGAATCTCCATAGAGTTGTGGATCCAATATAGGAATTTTAGGTTCCAAGTACTTCTGAACCTAAATTATCTTCCATAGACCCTCCTTGGACATCAATTTCTAAATTTTTTTAGCTGTCAGTGCATGTGACCAAAAGTGAATAACTGCTTCTGATCCCAACCACCCTCATTCTTTGGTTTTGAGATCAGTTGCCATCTTGCTAATGGAAACTAATATTGTCAGATTTGTCTCTCCAAAGAAAATCAAAACAAATCTTTCTAATGTTTTCTAATGACTAAAGAATCCCTGAATACCTGAAGATCTGTAAACAGAGCTCAGGGTGCAAGAAGCTCAGCTCAGTTTTTAGTACCCTGACCTACATTAGCAATTAAATGAAAATAGTGTTGTTTCTGCAGGAAGAGGATGCCTCTAGTACGACATATTATCATCCCTTTGGCATGCTCCACAACTTCTTGAATGTGAAGTATTCCAGGCTCCCTATCCAGCCCCTCACCAGAGAGTTTGTTTGCAGTTGTGGTCAATTTCCCTACATATGTGAAGTTAAGATATTTTTGTGAACTACAGAGATATAGCTTTGACATGTTCTACAAGTGTCAGGTGAGAGATGTCATTGATGTTTTGATCATTGGTCATCCACTTGATGACTAAAGAATCTCGAAAAACCTGAAGATCTATAATTTTTAGATGATGGGCTAGTCTAAACAGAGCTCAGGGTGCAAGAAGTTTGGCTCAGTTTTTAGTACCCTGACCTGCATTATAAATTAAATGAATATAGTGTTGTTTCTGCAGGAAGAGGATGCCTCCAATATGACTAATTAAGAAATGTCCTCCACAGCACCTCCAATCTGGAATCTGGATGGCAACATGAGGGAGCAGATCTGTATACAGGATGAAGTAAGGAAGGACCTGGACAAGAACGTCAGAACAAACCAAAGAAGGCAATGCCAAGAATCACCTTGCAGGAAGCCAAGCCTATGGATGAAAGAATATCTATGGGAACACCTCCCTAGGTACATAACTAACAATCACTAGACTTAATATCCCTGTCTGTCCACAATTGATGGGCAACATGATTTATTTCTAGACAATTTTGTATGAATTCCCTTAATTATGCTTGAAAGCAAATGAAATAGGTCCCAAACAGTTTCAAATCTTAAAATAAAAAACTGAGTTTATGTTCTGGAAACCTGAAACATAGTTTTCTATTTTTCCATAACAATGTTTGATGTTTTGTTGCAGTCAGAATATCCAAAACACATACCTTTATTAGCACAACTTATTGAGGGACTTGTCTCAATGAGTAGCAATGAAGATAAGAAAAGTCATGAAAAAGAGGTATTTTCTATCATGTTTATAAACCTTTGAAGGATTTGTAGGAAGATTGTTATCACCATAAGTTAGCTATATATGTAATACCTTCTGCTGATTCAGTCTTTTCTATTTATAATTTTGTATTCATGCCAGGTAATAGATGCTGCAAGTGAGGTTATTGACAATATTGATAAAGATGAATTAGAAAAATATTTATCAATGAAGAGTGAATATGAGGACGAGGATGCAGCTGTATGTATCTATTTCATTTCATACAGATTTCATCCTTTTTTTCAATCTTGGACTGCAGATCACTTTAAACTATTGAACTATAGACATGCTTACAGCATCTGCTAATCTGTATCCAGGAAAACAAGAAGAAAATGGAAGCTCTCCGTGACCAGTTAGCAGATGCACTCTATAGAAAGGGATTAGCACTAGCAGATATTGATTTGTCAGAGGTAGTTTATTTTTTGTTGTTGTAAATTTCTAGGCTGGCCCTATGATTTTTTTCAGTTTAAGTTGGAAATTTTCCTTGCCTCATAACAGATGTAAGGTTTCTTTGTTGTATACATTGATGTCATTTCATTTTTATCGAAGTTAAAATCTTTTCATATCACGTCAATGTCTGAAATGTATCTAGATGAAAAATGCCTACTGTGTCCTTAGATCAATAAAATGAACTACAAAATGATTGCTTTGTGTCCAAGTTGATTTTACAATTACTATTATTAAGGATAAATAATATTTTCTAACAAGAATAGTCTATGATATGATTTAATTAGCTATAAATTAGTATTAAGTGGAAGGACATGATAGACATGATCCTTAGTCACTGGTGCAGGGAAAGTAATATTCTTGTTCTCCCATTGGAACAATTCTAGTCAAGTTGGATTATTTATTATAGGTTTCTGTTTTGATCAGCATGTTGGATTTAATGTCCATTATTTGTCAGGGATAGGAGTTACGCTCTAAAGTTACAGCATGCAATATTGATGTGGTGATATTAATCTTGTGTTTTAGTCTAATAAAGTGTTGTTAAGTATTGATGAATAGGTCAATAGTTATGAAAATTATAGCAATAAGTGGTTGGGTATGAGACATTGCCATACATATGAGATTAATTATTAATAAAATATAAATCAAGGATTGCATTTATTTATGATATCATCCATGTCCTCTCATCATTATTAGGGGCATATTCGAGGATGTGCAGTGAGTGAGCAAAATGTGAAGAAGAAGAAGCATGTGTAACCGGTCTTTATGACATGAGAGCCATCATCAAGAAGACTAAACTGTTAGATGGCAAATTTGCATATGTTTCATGGTTGCACCAGGAAGAGGTTATAAACTGGATATTTATACCTGAAACAAAATATTCTAAAATAATTTTTGTAATTATTTGAAGATTAAATCTGACAGTCAGTCCTTGCATTTCTGGAGAAAGAATATCTTCTTGTGAAACTCTGTCCAGTTGCTTCTCCTGGCTACCACCATCACCTTCATCCCATACAGAATCTGAAATTTGAGTGTCTACTTGACCAAAAGAAATGCTTGCTTCATGCTGAGATTGAACAAAAGAATCAAAATCTCTCCTTTCAGGGGGCATTATCACCATGCTTTGATGCTTGCCTCTTTTCCCTTCTCTTCTATCCTGGGACTCCAAAAAGTTTCCAGTGCTCATCCTTTCTGTCTCCATGTTGCTCAGAGAAATATACTACTGGGAATTTGGGAGGAGGAACTATTTATAGGACCAATTATTCTATAATAACCTATTGTCTGTCCCTTGGAAAAACATCAAATAACTTTGCTGAATTTAGTGCACTGTTGTGAGGTTTCAAGTTGTGTGTAGATAGAAAGAGAGAAACTAGGAATCTAAGAAGAGTTCCTCCCAGTAACTAACTTGTTAAAGAGCAATTGGTTCAATTTCCATATGGGGACAAAGGGTCTAAAAACTGATAGGAATGGAGTCATCCTATACTCTTTCAAAATGACTATCAGAGCCTTTCCTCCCAGAGCAGGAGAAGAAAAATTTACTCACTGACAAAGTTTTAGAAGAAAGCCACCGATGACTGGTGATGGCCTGTGATGTTCTTTGTTCTTAGGATATTATGTTGGAATACTGAACACTACCAGAAAAATTAGGGTCACTCTGTCTCTTTTTAGTAACTTTTAAGAGGATATAGGATTAAAGGGGGTCTCTCCTTATCAAACAGTAGAAATAATTCAAATCTAGGAGAGAGTAAAAAAGCAGAAGAAGCTAGGAGTCAGGGAGGATGGTAAATAAGAGATGGGAAACTAGTTGTGGGATATTATTCTCTTGAACTTGTGCAGATTACAATGACTTATGTAAGAATTTTAATTTCCTATAGTGGGATTCACAATTTTAGTATAGAACTGTGATTCCTGTTGCATCTTTTCAACAATTGGTACTGTTGGCTACTTGCAGTTGCATAGTCATATAGTATAAAGATGGAACATGTCACTGGTGTGAGTTTTTTCAAGAAATTTCATCTTGAAAGTTCATGTATCTGTATCGTGCATCTCTTGGAAAATCACTGACTATGCTATTTCACAGGAAACTTATCAACGAGGGAAAAGGAGTTGAGGACACTTACTAGGAGCTTGTAATAAAAGATATCCAAGATCCATGTGAATTACTCAAACCCATTTATAATCCAACTGGAGGAGTAGATGGTTGTGTTTCTATTCAAGTCTCCCCCAGACTTGTGATTGATACAGATGGGACTGTTGAAGCTGCTAAGTGGCTGCAGAAAACAATCAATCGCTGCAATGTCTACATTAAGATTCCGACAACTGTAGAATGTATTCCATCTATAAAGCAAGTTGTTTCACTTGGTATCAGTGTGACTGTTACTGTAATTCTATTATTTTCTCTGAATCTTTCTTCTTAAATAAACACAGGAATTATTTTCAATTGCTAATTATTGCTTCATTTGTCCAAATCTTGGAGCCCAACATGGTATGGTTGAAATTTTATTTGCTTCAAATTTAAGGAAAAACATTCGCAAACTAGGAGGCAATTTTTGTGTCTTGGTTGCACATTTTAGATGCTAAAGGCACATCACATTATAAATGGTGTTCAAGATTTAGTTTGTACTATTAAGGCACTGGATAATGAGAAAGCCAGTTGTCATGCATGACATTTTTAGGATTTATAGCTTCCCCTGGTATGGCCATTTACTGTGTGAGCTGGCTTTCAATCTTTTCTTTTTAAGACCACACTGACTTCATATTCTCTGCCAAATATGGAATGCAGATCTCCAGATCAATGAAGAAGGAAAAATCACAGGATAACTTCCTAGAAAAATGATCTCTCTTGTACAATGGGGCTTCTAAATATACCGCTGGGAATTTGGGAGGAAGAACTATTTATAGGACCAATTATTCTATAATAACCCATTGTTTGTCCCTTGGAAAAAAATCAAATAACGTTGCTGAATTTAGTGCACTACTCTGAGGTTTCAAGTTGTGTCTAGATAGAAAGAGAGAAACTAGGAATCTAAGAAGAGTTCCTCCCAGTAACTAACTTGTTAAAGAGAAATTGGCTCAGTTTCCATATGGGGACAAAGGGTCTAAAATATGACAGGAATGGAGTCATTCTGTACTCTTTCAAAATGACTATCAGAGCCTTTCCTCCCAGAGCAGGAGAAGAACAATTTACTCACTGACAAAGTTTTAGAAGAAAGCCACCGATGACTGGTGATGGCCTGTGATGTTCTTTGTTCTCAGGATATTATGTTGGAATACTGAACACTACCAGAAAAATGAGGGTCACTCTGTCTATTTTTAGTAACTTTTAAGAGGAGATAGGATTAAAGGGGGTATCTCCTTATCAAACAGTACAAGTAATTCAAATCTAGGAGAGAGTAAACAAGCAGAAGAAGCTAGCAATCAGGGAGGATGGTAAACAAGATATGGGACACTAGTTGTGGGATATTATTCTCTTGAACTTGTATAGATTACAATGACTTATGTAAGAATTTTAATTTCCTATAGTGGTACTCACAATTTTAGTATAGAACTGTGATTCCTGTTGAATCTTTTCAACAATCGGTACTGCTAGCTACTTCCAGCTGCATAGTCATATAGTATCAAGCTGGAACATGTCACTGGGGTGAGTGTTTTCAAGAAATTTCATCTTGAAAGTTCATGTATCTGTATCATGCATCTCTTGGAAAATCACTGACTATGCTATTTCATAGGCAACTTATCAACGAGGGAAAAGGAGTTGAGGACACTTACTGGGAGCTTGTAATAAAAGATATCCAAGATGCATGTGAATTACTTGAACCCATTTATAATGCAACTGGAGGAGCAGATGGTTTTGTTTCTGTTCAAGTCTCCCCCATACTTGTGCTTGATACAGAAGGGACTGTTGAAGCTGCTAAGTGGCTGCAGAAAACAATCAATCGCTGCAATGTCTACATTAAGATTCTGGAAATTGTAGAATGTATTCCATCTATAAAGCAAGTTGTTTCATTTGGTATCAGTGTGACTGTTACTGTAAGTCTATTATTTTCTCTGAAGTTTTCTTCTTAAATAAACGCATGCATTATTTTCAATTGCCAATTATTGCTTCATTTGTCCAAATCTTGGAGCCCAACATGGTATGGTAGAAATTGTATTTGCTTCAAATTTAAGCAGAAACATTCACAAACTAGGAGGCAATTTTTGTGTCTTGGTTTCACATTTTAGATGCTAAAGGCACATCACATTATAAATGGTGTTCAAGATGTAGTTTGTACTATTAAGGCACTGGATAATGAGAAAGCCAGTTGTCATGCATGACATTTTTAGGATTTATAACTTCCCCCAGTATGGCCATTTACTGTGTGAGCTGGATTTCAATCTTTTCTTTTTAAGACCACACTGACTTCATATTCTTTGCCAAATATGGAATGCGGATCTCCAGATCAATGAAGAAGGAAAAATCACAGGATAACTTCTTATAAAAATGATCTGTCTTGTACAATGGGGCTTCTAAATTAACTGCTGGGAATTTGGGAGGAGGAACTACTTATAGGACCAATTATTCTATAATAACCTATTGTCTATCCCTTGGAAAAACATCAAATAACTTTGCTGAATTTAGTGCACTACTCTGAGGTTTCAAGTTGTGTCTAGATAGAAAGAGAGAAACTAGGAATCTAAAAAGAGTTCCTCCCAGTGACTAAATTGTTAAAGAGCAATTGGTTCAGTTTCCATATGGGGACAAAGGGTCTAAAATCTGACAGTAATGAAGTCATCCTGTACTCTTTCAAAATGACTATAAGAGCCTTTCCTCCCAAAGCAGGAGAAGAACAATTTACTCACTGACAAAGTTTTAGAAGAAAGCCATCGATGACTGTTGATGGCCTGTGATGTTCTTTGTTCTCAGGATATTATGTTGGAATACTGAACACTACCAGAAAAATGAGGGTCGCTTTGTCTCTTTTTAGTAACTTTTAAGAGGAGATAGGATTAAAGGTGGTCTCTCCTTATCAAACAGTAGAAAAAATTCAAATCTAGGAGAGAGTAAACAAGCAGAAGAAGCTAGCAATCAGGGAGGATGGTAAACAAGAGATGGGACACTAGTTGTGGGATTCTACAAGAATGTGTCTTCATCTAGATTGGTTAGTTGTCTCTGTGTGTAGATGTGAAGGATTGCATCTTTATATTAAGTTTAAATGATGATATCATGATAATCAGGGTCATGATATTCATTTATGCTTTGCATTGGCAAAGCGTTGAAATTTTGTATTTAATAAAAAACAAATCACTGCATTGACTTGCTTAGTGTACTAGCACAACCACTTAACTTGTGGCTGGTGAACACCAATAGGTCACAAGTTAAGTGTCACGAATAAGTTATCGGTTACTTGTTTTTTCTTTCTTCTAGTTAAATGAGTTGTCTATTAGAAACTGCCCATTATCCACGCATTAGCTAAGAGTGCATCAGCTACTAGTTAGCTATCTCTGGAAAAGAACTTTTGTACTTAAGTAGGACCATAAGCTCAGTGCTGTAGGTATTCTTAGGTTTAAATCTAGTCTCTAATACATTCCTGGGGTTTGACAGTTAAAACCTATTTTTGTCCTTCCTAGAATGTGCTTTTAGATTCTAGGTATTGGCTACATTTGTTATTCTATTAAGTGAGAATTTAACACCTATCCTTGTAAGTATTCTTCTATTGGCTTTTTTTCCTTTAGAAGACTAATATCATGCCAAATTCTAAATTGGATATCAATATTGCAATGGATATGTTACAAAGTGCATTGTGGTTGTAGGATTCCTTTGAACTAAAATGTCAGTGTCGCTGACTATGAAAAATTTAAACTTGCACTGCTATTAAGCTGAAGTACATGGTCTGTTTGTTTGTCATAATTTTCTGACATGTAGAAATATGGAGAATTGCTTTGTAACAATTGATAGAATGGTCGTTGACCTATTATAATTTGTGATTTTAATTGTGAATGCTACAAGATTCAAGGTATTATCAACTTTGATCCTGAATCAACATTATATCCTGAATACAAGTCAGAGATACATTTTGATTTCATCAGTTTTATGTGAGTTTTGAATTTTCCTATCTGCTTTTACATTTTAATGGCCATGCATGAAGTGATCTTGTGCTGTAGACAGGTTTAAGTTTAACTGTCTAAATCTTAAAAAATTTCAAGCATGTTTGCATAATTGGCTTCATATTTCATTATAGTACAAGATGAGTTTGCTTTGACAGTGCCCTAGTTTTACTCAGATGATTGAAATTTTATGCTTATCTGATAATGTCTATAAAATTTGCTGACCCCCCAAGCACAAGAAAATGCAAAGATGCACTACGCAAATGCCTCAATTCAGTGATGCTAATGATGTGTCTGGAGGGATTTTGGAGAAGTTCCCAAAGCGCCTGAATGCTGCTCCTCCTAGAGTTCTCAGTGGTTCATTATCAGGTGTTACTGCTGAGACATATAATGCTGATACACAGTTGTGGAGAAATCACGTGAAAGGATACGAAAGAATGAACAAATATATTGGGGAGAGTAGATATCGTAATGTTATGGACATGAATGGAGGTCTTGGTGGCTTTGCAGCAGCACTTACATCTGACAAAGTTTGGGTTATGAATGTTGTCCCAACCATTGCAAAAAAGAATACACTTGGTGTGATATATGAAAGAGGACTTATTGGAATTTATCATGACTGGTATGGTTACCCTTCATTTCTCTTTTAATTTTTGCAAGGCTTTAATTTCTGTTATAGAAATATAACCTATAGTTGGAGGACCACAATTCACAACAATATACATGCATAGGTAGAAGACTAGGTTTCCACTCTCATCCAATTTTGGGAAAAGGATTATAGGAAAAAACTGCATCTAATATGTAATATAACATGTAAAAACTCTGGTTTTTGTATCCTTGTACCTTTTTAATGGCCCTAGTGAAGCACCGTAGATTGACAGACAAGATGCTCACCTAATTGAAATCATGCCATGTGTCTACTACACGATGCGCCAATAGATTCCATTCTATTTTAAAATGAGAGGATCCCTTCTCACCATATAACATAAAAATCATGGTTTTCATAAACTGATATGGGTATCTCAAGTATTGTGTAGTATACATCCAATTATTATTTTCTAAGAAGGACTTATATTCAGTCCACCAATCTTTCAATTTTTTTACTAGATTGAATTCCTTAGCTCTGTACTCATCTAGAAATGTTTTTTTCAATAGCACTTGAATTTTCTTCATCTTGAACATTATTTTGAATGAATAGGGTTGTAAATAAGCTATGGAAACCCTACCTTCACTTATGACTGATCCCATTCAAAGATTAATGTGTCTGAATATCGATTTGACAACATCGTTATATGGTAATATTATTGGTTTGGCAGCAATCAAGTAAAGGATGTGCTTTCTGATATTTCAAAAAACCTCTAAGTCATCATGGTCCTTATGGAATTCTTCATTGACGAACATTATATACATGTATTTGGGCACTCAAGGTCATCTTGGAATCCAATTAAATGATTTGTATCTGTGAGCAACATTGGATCTGCATCTTTCCAAGGGTTGGGACTTTCTTCAACTTCCCATTTTAAGGTAGCTTCCCTATTCCTTGTGCTTTTGACATTTTAAATAATAAATATCCTACAATAAAAAATGAAAATACAAATATTAAATCTTGTAGACATAATTATGTCAATAGGTGAGTTATGAACATAAATCAAGTCTACCTCAAGTTTTGAGCTAAAACAAATGGACTTTGAGAAACAAGATAGAAGGTGAACAAACTTGGCTTCTCTAGCCAGTTTACAAAGGATAATGGTGAATATTAATTGTGAAATACCTCCCTGAGCTGGCTAAGATTATTAATGACAACTATATATATGCACGGGTGGCAAAGTTTGGTGATAAGTCCTGTATTTTGTTTTTGCAATGATTTATGGAGTTTGAGGATATGCCCCTATTTGAAATCCTTATGGCATGCTTAGGTGGAAATATGGGGTGCATAAATTTTGAAGAGAAATGTTTTGACCATGTCATTTGCACCAAGGGATTCACATGAAGCCCAAGTGCAGTTTTCTTTGGAGCGAGGCGTGCCTGCTGTGATTGGTGTAATGTGGACACAATAGCTTCCTTACCCTTCCCGTAGTAGGGATCAAAACATCGAGATTTGTAAAATCATCCAACACAGCTCCTTCTTATTTACAATTCTCCACTGCATAAATGACTACTTTCATAAATACTAGTTACTGGTAAGTTGTAATAGTAATAATTGTGTATTTTGTAGATTGATATCTATCATAAATTTGTTTGAATATCATCATTTTCAAGCAATAACAACTTCTTAAAGGGTTCTATCTCAATGGTAGAGTGCCTTCCTAATTATAGGCAGGAGGTTGGTGGTTTGATTCCTCTGTGCCCTATCATAAATTTGTGACTACAAAAATGACTAAATTCACATATATACGACTATTAGTAGCTAATTTATCGTATCTTAGTCGTATTTAGCTTAGTCATTAATATGTTAACATATAGTAGTTTATTTAGTCGTATATTTGGTCATTAATGGTTGCAATCAGTGACTAAATCAATGACTAAAGCATTGTCTATCAATGACTAAATCATTGTCTATCGATGACCAAATCAATGACTAAATCAATGACTAAAACAGTGACTACTAAGTCAAGCTATTAATGACTAGTGAAATATGACTAGCTATAAGATAGTGGTAATTTGCTACTATTAGTCATCAACTCAAAAATAGTCGTTTATAGCCTGATTTTAGTCATTTTTTTAGTCATTAATTTCTCATTTTATACTAGTGCAAGCATTCTATATAATTGTGTTATACCTACTCTAGCATATATAATCAATAACATATAAGCATTTAAAAGCATCCATGGATTCAATACTTCATTAAAATACACATTATTGGACAGGAAAATATATTTCTATTAATATAAATTAGAGATTACAATAGTGACAACCTCTGTTGGCACATCTATGAATCAGAGAAACTGAGTCCTCCACCTGGGCCTCCAACACTTCAATCCTCCATCTCTCAATAGCAAGCTCACAAGAAAATGCAAGCTTGGGAAGAACACAAAGTGCTCCAAGGGACAAAGGGATGCAGACTCAAGTATAAGCTCCGGCGACAATGGACTATAGTTTTCTTGCTCTTCAATTCCTCCCCTTTCAATGTATCCAAAGGGTTCCTTATATAGTGCTTCAATGGGGTAATGGAAGGTCAAATCCGAGCGATCTCAAGGCATATGGAAGGCCAAGAGACAAGTGACTTGGATCCACATCAAGGAAAACTTCAAAACTATTTGGCCTTTTGCACACATCCCGATGTACATGGGTTTAAGGGTCAAATCCACGTATATATGCGAGAATAGGTTTAAAATTCACATATAACAAATAATGCATGTTTTTAGGGATGATCCTTGAAACATCAAAGGTACAAAAATGGTCCATGGGGTTTAAAGAGTCTGCAGAGGGATAGGGAAGGCCATAAAGGTGTGATCCACCATGTGTGGTAAAATCAGCTGTAACAATGCCTTTTATGCACCTGCCACATCAACACATAAGCCTAGTCAGCAAACAAACAAGCCAAAGCCCGCCAACAAACCCCAAGGGCCAAGATTCTAGTGAATATTATATCATGTTGTTCCTTGATATGAAATGAAACCATTTTCATATATAAACAATGAAAATCCAAATGAGTCCCTTGCATGTGGGATGATATTTCAAAACTACATGAGTAGCTTAAAGGAAACCAATACCTGGGAAGTTGAAACAAATGCTTGTTGTTTTCATTACATGGGTTGATGCTTATCTTAAATCAACATGACAAATTTCAACGACCATCTAATGGGATGAGAAAAATCATACTTGGTACCAATATTGCAGGGAAAAGTATCACAATATACTATGTAGTTTTCGTAGTTGATTATGGGAAAGCAAAAGAAACAAGCTATGATGCTTTAAACAATCTTGCATGTCTCACCCCATCTTGGATCTCAAAGGCATCAGCACATTAGAGGAGAGGACAATATGGACGTGTAAAACCTGGAATTTTCTATCACCTATATCCAAATATTATATATGATGTCATGCCTCTATATCAATTTCCTGAAATTGTTCGGACACCATTGCAAGAACTTTTCCTACAAATCAAAACTCTGCAGTATTGAAGTATTTATTCCTTTTTATCTAAATCCCTTTAGCCAACTGAATCTTGTGCTGTGAAAAATGCAATAGACCTAATGAGGACCATAGGATATCTTGATAAAATGGGATAATTAACCTCATTAAGATGCCATATTTCTACATTGCCGTTGGATCCAAAATTTGGGAAAATGCTTCTTATTTGAGCTATTTTCAGTGTCTTGAACTAGTATTAACAATCATTGTTTCTCTATCTTATTGCGATCCATTTGTCCTTCCATTTGGTAGAAAAAAATAAGTTGATGGTGACACATTTTTTGTAGCAATTCTAATTCGGATAAACAATGGATATTGTTCTCACATGAATCCTACAAATCAAACAAGAAATTTACAAACACTACTACATATGGCTCAAAAGTACCACGAAAGTTTTCCATGAATAAGGTAAAATCATTTTTTTTTGGAAAAATAGTTTAAATTTTTTGAAAAAAATGAAAATGCCCTAGAGGATCGTCACTCTAGAGACGTTATGGATCGTTTGTCTCTATAGAGATGAATGGTATATAACATCGCTAGAGAGAATAATTGTCCATAATGTCACTAGAGCGACAAATGCAGAAAATAAAACTTGTTTTTCTTTTTCTTTTTTAATGATCATTGACTTTTTAGTTTTTTGAAATTTGATCATTGTGCATTTTCACCAGAACCCACGACCCTCATTGATCTATAAATACATGTTCTTAAGTCATGTTTTCACAATCATTTGCTAGGGTTGCAATGATCTTTCTATTGGTTTTTTGTTTTGCAATTTCAAGAGTCCAGTACTGGTTTGGAACATCAATTTTTTTATCTCATTTGTTTTCTAGGTTAGTTTGACTGCAATGCACTAGCCTTTTCTTTGGTTGCACCCTTTATGTTCCAACTAGGGCTTCAATGCAATGGAGCAAATGTTTATATAGTTTGGTATTTTTGTATCAAAATGTAATTTTATAAATTGTCATTTGTGTTAAAATGTAAATTTTTAGATTTTCATTTCTGTTAAAATGTAATTTTTTATATGGTGGTTTGTGTTAAAATGTTAATATCATGGCCATCATCGTAGATTTCATGTACACAATCTAATTAGATTTAACTAGCCCCCTCAATATACTTAACCAATGAGACCACAATGGTGTATCATTTCAAACTTTGATAGTCATTTGACAATATCGACACTATCATCTATATCCATAATCCCATTTAAAAATTATTTCAATTTTTGAGGGTCTACATCATATTCATAATCTCATTTAACAATATCATGTCAATGTATTGAAACCTTTTAATCTCTAGTATAACGAACATGAACAATATTACCAACCCCTCAATTTCTTCTACATTAGATCCATTGGCAGCACCATAATGTAGAATTTCTTGCAATAAATAATTATAAACCAATGTAGGGAACCAATTAACCCCTCATTATCCTATGGGTATTACCACTTGTCAAAATGGTGTAATAAATCCTTTCACAAATACACTTAACCCAACATACTAACCCGCTTATAAATTTACATAGCAACTCATTACTTTATAAGGAAACATGATATCTATATTTAATATATCAACACACGCCATTGAAGTAATATGTAAACTCCTAATTTGTGACATCATTAACACAATTCCTTAGCCCCTTTTTTAAGGCAATATATAAATTCATGTTATGTAGAGTGAATAACCATTTCCCACCATACACCAATGCATATTGGAACAACATGTAGTAATCCAAGGGAATTATAACTTAGGTAATCCTCTACACATGATTAGGTAATCCTCTAATCACCTCCTTTAATTTTTGGTCTCCTTTAATATATATATACTCTCTTCAATTTAGATGTACGCTATATATTGATTAATGAGTTTTTTTTTGTTCTTATAGGCTATCATAATGTCAAATAAATATACATGGAAAGAAAACAATAGGAGGTATGGTAATATTAAGGCAACATTGGAGGAAAAGGGTGATGAAAAGTGTTATTTCCCTTGCAATGATTGTGGAGGTTTGTGAACTAGAATAATTTTAAGAACATCAGCTGAAAAACATTGTAAGGAGGAGAGGTATGCTAAAGGGGGGTATGAATATCATCCCTTGGTAAGACGTTATTCATTAGATAATGTACTTCTTGTAATAGTACTGATAATGTATTCACAATTTTTTTTATCATTTTAAATATATGTGTTGTATATTATACACTAATTTTATTGCATTGTTTGTAACTATAAAGACAATGACCCCAAGATGTCGACTGCTAGAGAGCTATTTGCCACATAATAGTATAAATACTAATTTACAAGATGACGAGCATGGAGATCATGCTATTGGAGATCGAGTTCTTAATGATCCTATGGATGAATATGATGTTATTGATACTAATGGTGAATATGAGATAACTATATTTATCGAAGACACATTTTCTCCATTGGATGAGGACAACCTCCATGATATTCATGATGTTCCTCTTCTCGAGAAGCCCGAAGAACCTCTTTATGAAGGCTCAACAACCAATATTCTATCTGCTATATTGTTGTTAGTGAACCTGAAGGTTTTGAATGGTTTATCAAACACTTGTTTCACACAGATCCTAAGGTATGTAAAGTTGATTATTTTCCTCTATTTTTAGTGTTAATTAATTCGTAAATTAGGGATATGAATTTATGACGTATATTTTTTACATTTCACGTTTTGTCAATGTTGCAAATTGTTGGGTGAATTTCTATTACCACCATAAAATAATTTACCATGCACAAGTCGATAGGTATTCTTGATTATGAAAGAAATTGGAGTGGAGTATCAATCTATTGATGCATGTCCTAATGATCATATTATATATTATGGATAGTATGCATTAGAAAACAAATTCGCACAATGTGAAATTAGTAGATATCAAACTGATCAAGTAACAAAATAGGTCCCTCACAAATTTCTTCATTATATTCCCATAATTCCATGTTTCCAACAACTATTCAGGTGCCAAAGTATACCATAGTTTATGGATTACCATGCAAAGAACAGAAATGAAGATGGTGTTCTTTGAATTCCTGCAAATGGTTCTGAATTGAAGAACATCAAAGAAAAATGGCCAATTTTTAAAGATGAACCTCGTAATGTTAGACTTTCATTAGCAGCTGATGGTTTCAATCCATTTGGTGAGCTTTGTTCTACTTACTTAGTGTGGCCTATTTTCGTCATAAACAATAACCTACCTCCTTGGATGATGATTAAGAGAGAGCACACAATGTTGGCAATGATTATTCCAGGTATTTTTTTTGAAAGTAATTATATTATTTCATAAAGTTATTTGTTTAATTGTTGCATGAAAACACCTTTTATATATTTGGACGGATAACTAAATAGAAATATTGTATGTTTATTGCTCAGTTAGGTAAGTACCAAGTTAAATATATGAATGTATATATTGAACCTCTTATCGATGAGATATTGAAGTCATGGGCTGGAATCACTATGTATGAAATATCTAGACCAATAGAGCAGAAACAATTTTAGTCCCATGGAATACTTGCATTGACAATTCATGATGCTCCCGAGTTAACACATTTTTGTGGTATGTAACTTTATGTTGCATGTTGTTAAAATTATATGCTTTTAAGGTTAAAACATGCATTTTTTTAAATTAATAATATTTTGATGCTATAACAATAATACATATATCTCACACGTCTTCAAACAAAGGGAAAATTTGCATGTCTAGTATGTGGTCCTAGGATAAAATCTCTCCGTTCAAGAAGTTTAGCAAAGGAGGTGTTCGATAAGTACATGAACTTCCTCCCTAAGAACCATAGGTACCGAACTATCAAAAAAAATAAAATTCAATGGTAAATAAGAGAATGCAAAGAAATGCCGAAGAATGACACCTCACCTATGGAAGTTGGAATGTAACATAAATCGTCGAGGTATGCAAATTGTATATGCAGCATACAATATGTTCATGTAATATTATGACTTTTATATTTTTACTTAATTTTGTCTAGCATAAGTGTCATGAATTATTGTTAATGTGTATTCGTTTATGTTTAATGAATGTATTTAAGGCATGAATGGCCTTCCATAAGGAATGAAGAGTTACCCCATATAATTCAGTAGATTGGATTACTACGAGCACCTACAAATAGATCATTTTTTTGATACAAATCATATCAGGAAGAATGTAACATAAATGATATAGCAGACATTAGATGGAAGTTCCTGAGTAAGGTAAAATTGGAAAATTTTGTAGTGACCTTGTAGAAGCCAATCACTCATTGCAAAGTGTAATTATTTCCAATGCTGGAAATGGAACCGAAATATTAGTCTTCCATGGTTATTGATGGAGCAACAAAGAAATGCTATCAAAGAGGTCATTCAGAAAATAAGGTTTTCGACGGGGTTTTTGTTGAACATACAAAATGTCTTAACCAAAAAAGGTGATTTTGGCATTGTTAAAACTAGTGACCGTCATATATTCATTAAGGTAATTATTTACGTATATAATTTCCATTAAGTAAATATTTTTAGTAATTGTTCTCTCCTATTTGGAAATATTAGATAATTATTTTCTTTTTTCTACAGTATGTTCTACCTCTGGCTCTCCTAGATAGATTTGAAAAAAACATAAAAAGAGTTATATATGATCGTGGTAAATACATGAGGCAATTAACAATTTTATATGCTTGAAATTTTTTTGTTCTTTTAGTTGCATTTCTTATTGACATATTGTGTTTTACATCTTGGAAGTTTATTATATATGCCTCAATCTAGTTGATCATTGTTATTTTCTTGCATCTTTTGTAGGTAGATTTCATCTAAAGAAATCCATAAAGAATATATTAGGTATTGGAAGAGAGAAATTCCTTGTCTAATGTGTAAAATGCAGAAGTATTTACTTGCATCATTTTTTAATGCACAAGAACACTATCTCATACACCAACTTGAGGAGATTGAATTGTGTGGACCTGTAAACTCAAGGTCAATGTGGATGGTGGAAAGGCATTTGAAGTCATTTAAGGATTTTTTTAGACAAAGAAAACTCCTTGAGGGTTCTATGGTGTAGGGCTATATTCTATATCAATCCATGGTGTGTATTAGTCAGTATCTTCCAAATTTAGCAAAATATATCAATCTTCCTCGCATTTGGCATACCAACTCCATCAACAATTTTGAAGGGGGGGTCCTATTGGGGAAAGGTAGAAAGAGGAAAGTGAAAGGTAATTGAATGGTGTAAATTTGATTTATTATACAATTAAATTTCCAATTTATGTATTTTTTATTATTCCATCAGTATTTTAAGGTAAACTTAATTTCCTTTAATGATAGCTAATTTACAATTCTTAATTGTTATTTTTTCATATAGTTGGTCACATGTGGGATGCAATACATTTATACATTAAAAACAATATTGATTGGATGGAAGAATGGATTGAACGATGTACAAAATAATATGGTACCTTATCATGGGAAGGGGTTAGTAAAATGATTAAAACAATGCATCGTCATTGAGAAGAATATCCCAAAAAACTTACACAAAGGGAAATTGATTTAGAATGTGGTTTAAAAGATAAAAAGGGAAGTATATTTACACTACTCATTTTTTTTGGTGTTTCACATTGTATCAAAATATTTCTCTCATTTATGTCTTCTTATATATTTATTTACTGAGTTAGGCATGATGCAGCTGATACATCGCAATGCTATGTGGTGCAATGGTCGTAAATTTTTCATCAAAAAGTTGGATGACAAGAGGAAAACATTTGATTTTGGGATAAATGGAAATTTTCAAGTTAGTAATGTTTCCTCTAGAAGTGACAAACATTCAGAAGTATCTAAAAATAAGTACTATGGTTATTTGGAAGATATACTTGAGTGTGACTTTAATTCATTTAAAGTAGTTTTCTTTGAGGTCAAATGGTACAAGATACAAATGAATGAACTTGATCCCGAAAGAGTTGTTATTGAGAATTCCAATGGATTTACCATGGTCAATACAAGGGAACTTGAACCAGGTACAAATCCTTATGTTCTTCCAAGTCAATGCGAGAAGGTATTTTACTCAGAGGTTCTAGGTAAAGTAGGTTGGTCATACATTGTTAGATACGATCCAAGAGGAAGACCGGTCAAGTATAATGCACTAGAGGAAGAAGACACTATTGAAGAAGAAGGTGATGCAAATCAGGAGCAGTTGGTCATCGACGTAGATGTGTAAGATGAAGCATATGATCAAGAAGTTGATAATCCAAAAGATGTAGTAGACAATGAAATTGAAATTGATGATATTGATGATGAATATCTAACAGAACATGACATTGATCATTATCCTAATATTAGAGATATTTTCAACAATAGTGAATCAGAACCAGATGACAATACAAATGTTGAGTTAGATGAAGAAGAATCTGAATGACATTGTAGAAATGTTGGAATCTAGGAGGTATGTGAGAACATATTTATGCATAATGTATTATGTTTATGACTATTTAGTTATGTTTAAACCATCATTATCATTATCATCATCGTCATCACCATCATCACAATCTCCGTCATCATCATCATCATCATCATCATCATCACCATCATAATCCTCATCATCACCATCAT
>LPNX011211735.1:0-40000 GCA_001517045.1 Pseudotsuga menziesii | reverse complement strand
GGCTAGCATCGTTATCATTTCCATCATCACCATCATCATCATCATCATCTCCATCATTATTGTCATCATCATCATCATCATCATCTCCATCATCATCGCCTTCATCATCATCATCATCATTGTTTCCATCATCACCACCATTGTCATCATCATCATCACCATCATCCTCATCATCATGATCATCCTCATTTTCATCATCATTAGCATCATCATCATTATCACCACCACCACCACCACCATCATCATCGACATCATCATCATCAACATCATCATCATCGCCATCATCATCATCATCATCATCATATTAATTATCATCATCATCATCATCATCATCATCGAGCCCATCATCATCACCATCATCCTCGTCATCATCATCATCATCATGCTCATCTTCATCATCATTAACATCATCATCATCACCATAAGCATCATCATCATCATCATCGACATCATCATTATTGTAGCTATAAGAATATAGACTATTAACTCAACACCCTAATACACTATGATTATTAACTACCACATTGGATGATATCATTATTATGAATTTTGCACTTATTAAATTTGTAATTTGAGATGTCTAACCTCTTTTTAGTCTCCATGTTGAGTTGTAACATCCTTCTTGCATATTAAAAACATATAATTTACTCAATATGACCTCAAGATGCCCTCAAGATACAAAAATATAGGCAGTAGATCACATATAGTCAATAGAATAGTGTTGAGATATGAGACCTATGCTCAGATTTTTGACCCAAAAAATACCATTGAAGACCTCAAATGAACTGTATAAGGTTTTTTTTTAACATTAATAAATTATACCACATCTTGGGGGCATATAGATATTAATTTTTTGACCTATTAGATCTCATTTCCACATTTAGTTCATTTTAAAAAGAAATAAAGTTGAAGGCCTAATTTATTCCTTTGATATTACAGGAAGCGCCAAGATTTTATGCTTTTGTGTGTTAAAGAGTGTACATTGGTAGTCAACCATCCTCCTCATTTCATATTTTGTTTCCTCTCCCTTATGTTTAAGTAGCTCCGCACCATAATCAAAACCTGTTTTTTCAAGGTCCAATGAAAATGTCCACACTTATTTGTTAAGGGCTTGGTTATTGGGATCGAATAGAATAGAGTTAGAATTCCTCGAACGGTGGGGGAAGTAATGGTTAATAAACCAAATAATAAACCCCTCCTTAGTTGTTCAATTGGAGGGAACCTGCTTCCACTTACTAAAGTCCATATAAATCTTACCAGCCAGAACCACGACAACATCTAAGGGAAGTTTGAACCATAAAAGGAGTTTGAGATCATGCACAAAAAGAGACCACACGCCATAAGAGGAGGAGACCCACATATGACTGAATGAGAGAGAGACCTTGTTCTTGTTCACCCAGAGGAGACCCACATACTTCTACGCACAGTTCTGCACCCAGAGGATATCAAGACCACCGGAAAGGAGACCGATATGTCTTCAGTAAGTTCAAACATCAACCAAAACACTTAATCTTAATTAATTCCTTCTCTACAGAGAAAAATGATCTATTTTTTATGAGTGTTTAGGGGTTTGGAAATGCATTGCACGAACTAGGGTTTTGAATTTCATACCTGAGTGCTTAGATATAGTTTTAACTCCAAAACCTTGCGATCTGATATAGGGTTTTTGAGTGTGATCTGAAATAGATTGAGTGCTTAGATAAATTTTTAATGCCAAAACATTGCGTTGAGACATTATACATGTAGAAGTCACCAAAATTTCATAGGAATTTGTTGTAGAGTGAAGGCATATTGTTTTCCATTCTTATTTTTCCATTTGTATCAAATGCAAGATCGTCATGATTATTGTAGAATAACGAAGTAACCATGATAAAAGTTGACACAAATCCTATATTACAATAAATATGCATAAAATCCCCAAAACATAGTTGCTATAGAAGCACCTAGATTGTTACAAAAGAGAAAAAACATTAAAAAATCAATTTCATATTTTTTTCATACCTAGGGAACATGAAGTCAAAGGAAGTTGAAAGTTGAAGCTGAAATTGGTACATGCACAATACTGAAGCAAACAAAGGAACTACTCCAAACACTAAATGGATAGAAAAATATTTCCACCATCGTGGAGCTAGACCATCCCAAGGTGAAGAAGAGGAAAAAGAAGTCTTAGGGCATTGTTCTCTTGGAATTTTTCATGTTGAAGCTTTATTTTTAAAGAGGATAGATGAGGAGATGCATAATGCAAAATGTAGAATAAATTAAGCCAAGAATAATTTGCTACTAAAGTTGTTCAAGAAGCTTTATTGAAGAAGTCCATCTAATTTTGAAGATGATTAAGAATGTTTATTAAATAATCCCTTCCATTATTTTTAAATAAGTTAAAAAAATGTTCTAAAGATGAGAGGATAAAGGCCCAAACATAGAGGAATTTCCATGTCTAGAATAAGAAATTCTAATTAGATTTGTAGCTAATAGCAATAGGGGGGGAAATAGTTGGAATATAAACACAAACAAAGGACCATTCCAAATATGGGAGAGGGATCAAACACCAAAGGTTGTCCACATCTATAGCAACATGTTATACTGATTAAATGAATGTTTTTGGTTCAAAAGGATGGAAGAAGGTAGCAATAATGACAAAGGTTTGTTTGACAAGACAAAATGGGTGAGAGGTTGTCACTGCTTGCCCATGGTCGTGAAGACAAATCCAAATTGTTGAAAATTGTCTCAAAGATAATGAAAGGAGAGTAAGAAGACTTATAAATGAGAGTATCCCCATATCCCCATGCATTGTAATCCCCAAATTAATGAAGAGTATAGAACATTGTATTTTGCAGTTTTCGCAAAATTAGGTTTCCAAGGAAATCTATGTGTTATTGTTATGTTTGTGATTATTTACTTCAATTTTAGTTTTTACAATTAAATTATAGTTTGTAGGTTGTACTACAATCATATTTAATGCATAATGAAGTCATAAGTAGAGTTTTACAATTAAATTAATTATGCATTTTTTAGTATCCATGTTGGTGAAATGGATGGGCTATAGGCCTTTTGTGTACATAAAATATGGTATCAAATCCAATATTGAATATGGTGTTGAACCTAAACTTGGAAAACATCAATACACTACAAAATTTTGCAATGATGCCTAATTGTTCATGACATAGTTTCTTTTCCAAGTCACCTTATTTATGAACAAGCCTTTCCTTCATTAAGTTCTCCAATAGATAGTTATCGGGTTTCACCCTAGTGTGTTATGTGGTTGATATTATGAGCATTTTATGGTGGATAGTCCATTTGTTTTCTTCATATTTCAATGTTATATCATCACTTCATGGTTATTTCTTTATGATACTAATAATTGTTGCTTCTTCTTTTGTATATTATGGCATGGTTCATATTGTTGGAAATGATGTGTGGAGCAATTAGTTGGAAAATATGTTGATAAATTGACTCAACGCCATTATTTTGTTACAAGGGGTTTGGTGCTGTGATGATTATATTTTCTTTCCTTGTTCAGTCTATTATTTCAAGTTACCATATAGATAAAACATGACCATCCTATGGAAGCTCACCATACCCATCTATTGAGATACGATGCATTAGAGGATACCTATTGAGAGTGAGGACTCAAGCTATACACTTAAGCTTCGCACCTGTTTCTCGAGTTGAAGGAGACCTATGCTCTAACATCCATCTTGAATTTCTATTTATAGTTTTTTTGGGTTTGAAGAGGCTCAATTTTGGATAGATATTGGAGGTCTAAGCACACACAATTTGGGAATTTAGAATCTATGGATGAAACAAAACCTACAAATTTAGATTGTGAGGTGAATAAGATAATCCTTCACTTGGGGAAAAGACATAAATATCCTTTGTATGTTTCTCTTCAGACACTTTATTCTCCAAATCATAGCATATATACTCGTTTATTTTGGCCCATTCTTGATTTACCTCGTATTAAACTAGACTTAGCATGCCAAGGATCTACATTTTCATGCATTTGAATTATTTCTATTTATATATTATGGCCCTCCTTTCTTTGATGGTTTGTAGAAAACGATGATCTATGACCTATTATGTTGGCTTGTGACCTCAATCATCCATTTAATGTTAGATTTTAAAAAGTAAGTAAATGTGGAGTCCAAACCCTCTATTTTGACATCTTCTTCATGGATTTTTACCTCAATTTTACCAACTTTGATTGCAACTTTTGACATTGGTATATTAATCTATTGTAGCATGGTTTTGGTGGTTTTAAGGAAGTTTTTTTTTAAAATCTAGCACTTGTTTGGCATTGACATTTCTTGTTTTTAAGCTGATATCATGGAAAAAATTTCCCTTGGTGGCATCAAGTGCAAACCATGATGAGGTTTTTTACAACATTATACACATATTATCTATGACAGTTTGTAGAGTCTAAATTAGATATTAGATGTTGGTCTTTTACTATTGTTTTATTCGATGGATCAAACACTAGCTTGAGTCATTATGTGTTGGAATTTGGGTGTTGGGAATGCAAATCAAATTGACAACTGTATTGGTATAGATGGTATTCTACTATGCTTGGAAAATGTATGAGGACTATGTTTCTCTCTATACAAGCACCTTTAATACATATTGAAGTTGGGTTTCTATATATATATAAGGATTGCATAGTTAATTGTGTGTGCCTCTCATAACTATTTTTATTAGTATATCTTTAGAAAGTTTGTATGTGTTTATGCTTAAGTTATATATGCATATGGAAATGGATGAAATTTCAAATTGGTTGTAATACCATTAGTTTATAGATCGTTTTAGCATTGTTAGAGAAATATGCTTCAATACTTTTTATTCATGGCATAAATATAAAATAGTAAATCCACACTTGAAAGTAATGAAAATGTTAGTATTATTTATCATTTGTAAGTCTGAAGCATAGTGATTATGTTGGTTTTGATGACCTTCAACCTATAAAACAAAAAAATGCAATCGTGTTTTCATATACAAGCATAATGGTTATGGCATGGAGTCACGAATAATCACCTTAATACTATTTCTCCCATATGCAATATTTTTATGCATATAACTATCCTTAGATTGATATAACCTCAATATAAGGGAAGGTCAACCTTTCCTTCTAATTTTTCCACACATCCTCCATAATATTCCTTCAACTGGGTACCTTCAACTTGTTTAGGAAAGTGTTTTTAACCAAACCTTAACTCTATCCTTCTGTAGAAGTATTTTCTCATAAAATCAAGGTGTTGTTTTCTTTATCTACATTACCTCTTTTTAGACCCATTATCCCTCCAAACAACCACTTATAATTTCCACAAAATCTGCTTTCTTCATTGTATATGGGTGACTATTTTGTGGCAGATTTGGCTACATGTGAGGTTATTTTCTATTGATCTCCTTCAAGAGACTTTTGAGAATCACCTAAAGCGCACTCAGACTTGGTTTATAGGGTCTGAAATTAAATGAGATTTGTTTTATTTAGGTTTTCTTAGACCCCTTTTGTGGAGAAACAACACACATAATTCATGATACTGCTATAAATTGTTGATAAGGAGGTTGAAACAACCCTTATTTATGTCGAAAATGAAGGTTTGAGGTAGTTGGAGTGACTAGGTATTCTCTTTATGTACATATTCATGCACATAATTGTTTCTTAATGTCATCTCAACCCTCAAATTCAACCCAACATTTCTCAAAGCATGTTTTTGTTGATGTTCATCTCTTTTCATAGGGCTATTCATGCCCATAACTGCCTTTTAACACTCAAATTTGGAGCATATTTAGAGGTATACCTGTTTGGTGGTGGATAAGTGCATAAGGGTGCCCAACATGCTGAAATAGGGATGCTTCATACCCTTTTTTATTGTCAGACAGGTTTGTTTGTTCCCAAAATTCATGTGGATGTTGCTATAAGACATATGAAGGAGATTTCAAGGTTGCTTTCACCCACATATTTCTCATTTTCATAGCCATAATTGCAAACACTACCTCATACTTACATTGAACATCATCTTTTAGGGTTGGAACATGCCTAGATGTGAAATTTGGCTTAATTATAACTGATTTGAGATACTTTACTGTTTGTTGTGACCTTCAGAATGCTCCCAAAGTGCTCATATTTGTCAATTTGATGTCGTACTTGATTCTAGGGTTGTTTATTCCCATAGGAATACCAAAGATTGTTCCTAGTGTGCTCATAACTGAAAATGAAAGGGATCACTTCTGTTACACTCCATAAACTGTCCAAATTTCAAAACTAACTCAGAAATTCCTAGATTTGATTTCAATATTACAATCATGACAACGTCACCCTCGGAGAGTGTGATTAGAATCACCCATGGACACCCATAAAAAATGGAGGATAACACTTCCAACTGGGTACTCAAATGTGAAATTAGATCATTTATTGGACCACTCTCTAAAAATTGTTAAAATAGAACTTTTTGAAGTAACAACCTCTAAAAAATCAACTTGTACATATCTCCCCAAAGGGTATTCAAAACCATGATAAGATCATGCAAAATATGATAGTGCAACTCACCCTGAGGATTCTCTTAGAAATATGGACTTGACTATTGGGTATATTTTCTTCAGTTGAAAGGTGTGGCATATATTTGAGTAGCCATGTCTATTGCATCAATTTTTGGTTGGCCCTTATACTAGATGGATGTAAATACTATTTTTCTAAATATAATGATTAAAGAATAAATATACATTAATTAGCTAAGAGATTTTTGAGGTTAATGGGATAGCTTTTGGGTTTCTCAAAAAGTTTTTACAACATGATAGGGGTGTGATTCATGTGATTTGGGGTGCATTGTGAAACCCTAGACCCATATTTTATCTTATATTGTTTTGGTTGATTGGAATTTGGGAGCTTACTATAGGTGGATGCTTGTCCTTCGGATATGTGCTAGAGGTTCACCTCTTACGAAGGATGGGACCTTGGTAGAATATATATGTGGGGCTATTTTATGGAGGAGTGCTAATAACTAGGAGGATGATTTCTTGGTACTAGGAGCATCAACACCACTCTAGGAGTTGACCTGAGCTTGTGAGGAGTATTGTTTGGAGGGTGCATCGCTTGGAAAATACTATGGATTTGGAACACACATGTGGATGAAAATTGGATCTTAGGGATTTGGACAGTGTTCAACCTTGAGATGAAGAGTGCTTGACATGTGGAGCATTACCTTGGAGAGTTCCCCTACCTTACCTTAGCAACCACTTATTTAATGAAGCGCTTATCCAGAGCTATTGCATGGGTTGGTATAATTTTTATTTTTTTTAAAATTGAAATCTCCATCACTATAGCGATGAATAGGTCTTTCAATTTCTAACGGACTTGCTACAATGGCAACGGAAATTTCCGTTTCTAGTCTAGCAAGTCCTTCGGAACTTAAAAGGCCTTTTTTTTCTATAGTGATGGAAACTCTTCTCTCAATGGAAAGGACTTTCAAGTTCTGATAGACTTGCTACATTAGTGACAAAAATTTCTGTCATTAGTGTAGCAAGTCCGTTGAAACATGAAAGGTCATTTCATCACTATAGCGATGGACCCTCTGTTAGATTTTTATCAATTAGACAATATGATCTTAGGATATTATCTGAGAGAATAACATGCACAACAATCAATCACAAGAGACAATAGACATAAATATTTATCCTCGGGGAAACCATAAAGGAAAAACCCTGCAACTTCCTCAGAGATAGAATGAGCACCAATGGCAGTAGTGAAAGCAAAAGACAAAAAGATGATCTTTAACAGCTGTTCTCTCTCTCACCTATGGGCTATAGCTGGGTGAGTGTGTGTGATAAATAGAGAGGCTCACTCTCTATTTATACTAGTTTCTAACTTGACAATAACTTACCAAGGGTGACTTCTCTATGAGAGTCTAATAACCCTATTGCCCCATAACTGTGGGTACTTTAACCCCGACTCACAAAGGAGGGTTAATATCCATGACTTTACATGACTTGATTACATTAACGAATCTCCCAATAGGAACATCGGGGACCAACGAATAGAATATATGAAATATACAAGTGAATACATTCTGAAGTTACAAATACATCAACACTCCCTCTTAACTAGGAAAGCATTCTCTTAACATAATTCACCAGCACAAGTCTTCTTTTCTGGATCATCACTGGATCATCATCAAAGATGGATCATCATCATCATTGCTTCCGCTATCTCGATCAAATGGTGCTATCTCTCAATTCTTCTCGTCATAGGAAGTTCTACAGAGGCAACCCTTTTTCATGATGGTTGTTGGCCTATCCTCAATGTAGGTCTTCCTCTAGAGAGCCAGTCCTTTTTCATACTGGGTGTAGGCCTCTATAGAGCTAGTCCTTTTTCATATTGGATGCACCTCCACAGAGCCAGTCCTTTTTCATACTGGATGTGGGTCTCTACAAAGCCAGACCTTTTTCATAATGGATGTAGGCCACTATAAAGACAACCCTTTTTCATGCTAGATGTACTTCCATAGAGCCATTCCCTTTTCATACTGGATGTGGGTCTCTACAGAGCCTGTCCTTTTTCATACTTGATGTAGGCCACTACAGAGCCAACCCTTTTTCATGCTGGATGTACTTCCATAGAGCCAGTCCTTTTTCATACTAGATGTGGGTCTCTACAGAGCCATTCCTTTTTCATATTGGATGTAGGCCACTATAGAGCCAGCCCTTTTTCATGCTCGATGTACTTCCACAGAGCTAGTCCTTTTTCATACTGGATGTAGGACACTAGCTTATAGATCCAACCCTTTTTCATGCTGGATGTGTTTCCATAGAACCAGTCCTTTTTCATACTGGATGTGGGTCTCTACAGAGCTAGTCCTTTTTCATACTAGATGTACGCCACTGAACTTATATCTTACCATGGGAACCCCCACCTACCACCATGTCAGAAAGGCACAACTATTACATTTGGCCATGGGAGGAACCAATTCTACCACAATGTCAAAATGAAACATCACTTACATTAGACCATGGGAGGAACCAATCCTACCACCATGTCAGAAGGGCACAACACTTACATATGAAAATGGGAGGAAATAATCCTACCACCATGTCAGAAGGGAACATCACTTACATCTGACCATGGGAGGAACCAATCCTGCCACCATGTTAGAAAGGAACAATAATTACATTTGACCATGGGAGGAACCAATCCTGCCACCATGTCATAAGGGCTCACAGACTCATCACTTCCCCTTGGAAGGAACCTCTATCTGGAGAACACCAAGCTTCACCTGGAAGTACTAAAACTTCACTCTAGCTAATAGACTAGTCAACACATCAGCTATATGTTTGTCTGTCGCAACATACTGGAGCTTCACTGCTCCCCTCTGCACCATATCCCTGATATAGTGGTATTTGATCTCAATATTCTTTGACTTTTCATGGAACATTGGGTTCTTCGACAACTTCACACAGCTCTGGTTGTCACAATATATATAAGTAGCTTCCAACTAGAGATAAAACAAATTAGACAGTAACTTCCTCAGCCATACTACCTCACAACTAGATGAACATGCTACAGCATACTCTTCTTTGGCTGTACTCAATGCCACACAAGATTGCTTCCTGCTAAACCAAGAGATCACTCCTGATCCCATACTGAAGCAACACCCAGAAGTTCTCTTCCTATCGATAGATCTGCCTTCCCAATACGAATCCACATAAACCTCTAGGTTAATCTTCCAATTTGTCTCATACTTGAGCCCATAATCAACTGTACCCTTTAGGTACCTCAGAATATGCTTTGCAACAATCAGGTGAACATGTCTCAGATCTTTCAGGAATTGGCTTGATGTTTTCACAACAAAGCAAATATCTAGTCCTGTGTTCTTCAGGTACATCAAGGACCCAATCATCTAAAAATACATCATAGCATCAAATGAATTTGATGAAGCATCACTTAATAGCTTTAGGTTTGATGCCATGGGTGTGGTCATGGCCTTGAAGACCATCATCCAAAACCTCTTCAAGATCTCTATTGCATATTTTCCTCGTCCTAGGAAGATTCCATCTGCATTATACCACAACTCCATAACTAGAAAGTAGTGCATCATACCCAAGTCCTTCATCTTGAACTTGACAGCAAGATTCCTCTTCATATCAAAAATCAACCCATCCTCACCTGTTACAAATAGGTCATCTACATACAGTAGGAGTATCACTGGGTTTCCTTCTTCAACCTTGTAGTAAAGGTTGGAATTCGCTTTACTCTTGGTAAATCCCAAACTAGTCATGAAGCTGTCAATCCTACCGTACCATGTCTTGGGTGCCTATTTCAAACTGTACAAGGTTTTCTTGAATTTACACACATAATTTTCCTTGTCATGTGTCTCAAAACTGAGTGACTGCTCCACATACACTTCCTCTTCCACTACACCATTCAAGAAAGTAGTCTTGACATCCATCTGGTGTATCTTCCATTTCATCACTGTAGCCAGGGAAAGTACTGATCTGATGGAAGTGTATCTGGATATAGGTGCAAAATTTTCTTCATAATCTATTCCTTCTTTCTGGGAGAAGCCACGAGCCACACATATTGCTTTATATTTCTCTACGGTGCCATCTACAGCATGCTTGATATTGTAGATCCAATTGGAAGTCAAAATAGATAGACTTCCCCTATGGTCTTGGGACAACATCCCAGACATCATTCTTCATGATCGACTGGAACTCCTCGATCATAGCATCCTTCCATTATTTCTTCTCTGCCACCTCTTCATAGTTGGAAGGTTCTTTATCAATGATGTTACATAATATGGATACATATCCGAAGTAGGACCTAGTTCTCTTCCTTTCTCTGTGCTTTTTTTCTGGAGACCCATATCTTTCTACACCTTAGATAGCCTCTTGTACCCATGCATGTTTCCTCTTGTGAGGGTTATTCTCCTGGGGTGGATCTAGAGGTTCCTGGGGTTCTTCTATTTCTCGATATTCTTCTTCAGTTGCATCATTCATAGTTGTATCTTGAATTCTGGGTACTTTTGTTTCTTCATATTCTTCAACAAGTCTTTTACTGGATTTGTTGTAAGCTGAGTCTTTGTCAAATGTTGTGTCCTTACTGATGTCAATCTTCTTGAATATTGGGAATTATATTATGTAATACTTCGAGATTTCACTATATCCCATAAATATACCATTCTTCCCTGAAGGATCTAACTTTGTCCTCTTTTCTTTCAGAATGTGTGTGTACACTGGACAACCAAATATTCTAATATGATTGACTTATGGTTCCTTGCCGAAGAATACTTCTTCAGGTGTCTTGTTCTCAAGTACTCTATGTGGAGTATGGTTTTGTACATACAGATCTATTCTAGAAACTTCTACCCATAGATGCATGGGAAGATCTTGATCGTGAAGCATTTCCTTTGCAGCTTCCATAATCATTCTATTCTTTCTTTCATCCCTCTTAATCCCTGAATCCATGCATAATTCTTTGAATTCATTTGATGTGAATTTTCACGCCATTGTTTGATCGAAAATTCTTGATTTTCTTATCTGTGTGGTTCTCGATCAAGTCTTTGAACTATTTGAATTTGTTGAATACTTCATCTTTGTTTTTCAAGAATTATATCCATGTCTTCCTAGAAAAACCATCAATTAAATAAACATAATATACATACCCACTCAATGAACTGGATGACATTACACCGCAAACATCGGAGTGGATGATTTCCAAGATTCCTTTTGCCTTGCCTTTGCTACTTGGAAATGTCTTCTTTGTGTTCTTTCCTTTCACACATCCTCTGCAAAACTGTCATGTTTTTCTTGTATTTTTGGAAGACCTTCAACAACTTTGCTTGCAAGTGGTAGTGCTCTATAGTTTACATGTGCAAGATTTATGTGCCAAAGTTCATTTGGATATACTAAGTCATGGACCAAGGCTTGTTCTGGTTGGCCCTTTTGCTTGTATAATCCTCGCTCTTACTCTCCAATCACAACTGTATCATCTATAGTCTTTCCCTTTGGCCACATAAGAACTTGGTCATCTACAAATTAAACCCTCATGCCTTTTTCTTCCAATGCAGAGATGGAGGGGAGGTTCTTCTTTAGTCCTGGTACAAACAAGACATCCTTCACTTTCATAGACTTTCCAGTGTCTAACTTGTAGGAGGATTCACCACTACCTTTTATTGGATATTGGTAGTCATCCCTAAGTTTCACCTTTTGGGGTGATTCATGTTTTGATAATTTCACAAATGATTCTTTGAATCCCATCATATGCTTGGAAGCCCCACTGTCGATAATCCAATCCTTGCTCCCATGTGTGATAGTTCCCATGAGGGAAGAAATCAAAACATACTCTTCATCACTTGAAGAATATTCACTTTCTTGTTTGTCTCTCTTCTTGGAAGGTTCATCATCCTTTGCATCCTGAGCATGATGTCTTCTCTTGTTTCCCTTCTTCTTGTGAGAGCCACCTTTATTTCTGGGATAGAATACGGAGATGTGTCCTTTCTCATCGCATGTAAATCATATGATACTAGAAAGGTATCTGTTATATCTTCTAGGGTTATATTTCTGGTGAGGTTGCTTACCTTTGTGATGATGATAGTCCATTCTTCTTTCCTTGGAGTGTATTGTGAGAGCTTGATCTTCATTTCCCATCTTTTCTTATTGAGCTACTATTCAAGATTTTTCTTGTGAGCATTCCTCCCATATCCTACTGAAGGTCACTAGATTTCCTCTAGCACAAATTCCTTGAATGAAGGAGTCCAATGACCTAGGGAGACCATTCAAGGTGGTCATCACAATTTTTGCATTATCCACTTCTTAACCCACTTCTTCAAGTTGTTCTTTGATCTGGGAGACCCTTTTAAAGTATGACTGTATGGTCTCTGCATTCTAGATCTTCACATTCTTCAATTCGTTCCTCAAATTCATCTTCTGGTCTATGTTCTTCTCTTCAAATATCTTGGTAAGGGAATCAAACATTTCTTTAGGTGTCTTTAGGTAGGACACCTATGGTATGAGGTGATCCTTGATTGAATGAGCAATAATCCTCTAAGCCATGAACAATTTGTTTTTGTGTAAGGCCTTAGCCTCATCTTCCTCTAGAACTGGAACCTATTCACTGATGCAAGAGTCCAACTCCTTTTCTTCCAGGACCAGGGAGATCCTATAATTCTAGGCTCAGAAGTTATCAAATTCCTCAATATTTTCATCAATCTTGGTGTGATGAGACATCTCAACTGAGAACCTCAAATGGAAATACAAAATATTTAGATCTCACCAATTTGAGAAGTTGAAAACTGGATTTGGAGCTGATCTTCTGCAGTGCTGGTTTTATGGTTCAAGGGAAAATTAGGTTTTGACTTTCTCAGATTTCTACCCAAACAAAAACCTCAAATTTTGTCTCTAAGCTTATATTTTGAGGAGGATAGAAATCCTAGCTTGGGATCACTCAAAAATTCCTCTTTAGTGAAAATTCCTAATTTCTTGATGTAGTGGTAGGTCAAAAATTGAAAGTGCTTAGAATCAGATTCTACTTCGACAGAAATATGCGTTCTTCAATGGAGAGTCAACATAGCCTCCTTTTGCTGATGGATTCTGGAGAGAGACCCAAAAAGTAAGAAGCCCTAGCTTTTGCAGCTGCACAGTGTCTTCTTCTTAGGTTAGCTCTCATACCATGTTAGATTTTTATCAATTAGCAATATGATATTAGGATCTTATCTGAGATAATAACATGTACATCAATCAATCACAAGAGACAATAGACACAAAGATTTATCCTCAAGGAAACCATAAAGGAAAAACCCTGCAACTTCCTTAGAGATAGAATGAGCACCAATGGCAGCAGTAAAAACCAAAGACAAAAAGATGATCTCCAACAATTCTTCTGTCTCTCACTTGAGCGAGATTCTTCTCTCTCACCTATGTGCTATAGCTGGGTGAGTGTGTGTGATAAATAGAGAGGCTCACTCTCTACTTATACTAGTTTTTGACTTGACAATAACTTACCAGGGCCGAATTCTCTAGGAGATTCTAATAACCCTAGTTCCCCAGAACTGTGGGGACTTTATCCCCAACTCACAAAGGAGGGATATGAATTTACATGACTTGATTACATTAATGAATCTCCCGATAGGAACATTGCCGACCAATGAAATACAATATATGACATATACAAGTGAATACATTCCGAAGTTACCTGTTGAATTCAAAGAGGCACAACTACATTTTGACCAAAAATTTGACGGCGGTATTGTCGGATTTTCAATACCTCCCTGTCGCATGTACGACACTATGATTTTTTTTAAGCGTTGGTGGATTGTCGTCGATTATCCGACATCTTTTCAATCCGTCAGTTAAGCAACAGCTTAGTTTACCGTCGGTTAAATGTAAATCGTCAGTTATCCGACATCTAATTCATATTAAACTTTACACGTAAGCATCGGTTAAGCGATGGTTAAGCGACGGTTAAGCTACGGTCTAGCGACGGTTAAGTGACAGTTAAGCTATGGTCTAGAAATGGTTAAGCGATGGTATAGTGATGTCCTAGTGACGGTTAAGCAACGGTTAAGCGACGGTTCACCAAAGAAACCCGTCTATTAATCGACGGATTATGAAAACTGAAACGTCGGTTAAGCGACGGTATTGAATTTTTTTTTTTTTTTAAATCACCTCAGGCCGTCGCTTAACCGATGGCTATAAGTGTTTTAAAAAAAAAATACAAATGCCAGATTACTGGAGACACATGTATGGTTTGAAATTACACATCTCCTTGCGTAGTACATCTTCGTTTGAATTTTTCTTGTTCGCAAACCATTCCGTGGTTGCGAGCTCAGCATCCTCCAAGTCTTTTATCTTTTTAGCCACAAGAAATTTAAAATGTCATGTGTCATAGAACAACAGGTATGGGATTTTCTCCGTCTCTTCATAAAATATATTACCATTCCTGGAAGCATAGGTTCAAAAACCAGGGATTTGTTTTTATTGTTGAGGTTGCCTTTGACAAAAAAAATTCAACTACTGTCAATGGAGTACACACAGAGAAAATGATACTTTGTTATAAATCACAACCTGATAATTCCACTATTATATTCAAAGAAACCATGCACTGTAACACCTTTGATTTTCTCTTGCAGTCCTGCAACAATATCCAATCACTTAAACAAGCTCACGCCCTCATTTTCACAACCGGGGTTCACCAAAACATAGTTTTCAACACCAAACTTGTTGACATGTATGGAACGTTAGGAAGTATGGAGAATGCATGCCAATTGTTTGAATGGAATATTTACCTATGGAATGTGATGATCAAAGGGTGTTTGAAGAATGGGAATTTTGAGGAAGCCATTGATTTTTATTACCAAATGCGAGGGTTAGGCACACGGCCAGACAATTACACATTTCCTGCGGTGCTCAAGGCATGTGTTGGCCTGTCAACTTTGGGAGAAGGAAAGGATATTCATCATCATATAATTGCTAGTGGGTTTGAGTCAGATGCTTTTTCCGGGATCGCCCTCATAAACATGTATTGTAAATGTGAGGAACTGGATATTGCTCGCAATGTGTTTGACAAAATATGTAAATCAAGTGTAGTATCATGGAATATGATGATACGTGGGTATGTACAGAGTATGGATTTTGATAAGGCTCTGAAGTTGTTTAATCAAATGCAGCTTGAAGGAATTACACCCACATCGATCACCATAGTGAGCATATTCTCTACATTTTCTCATTTGGGAGATTTGCAGCAGGGAAGGATAATACATGCCTATGTTCTTAAGATGGGATTTGAGTCGGATGTTTTTTGTGGGAAACTCCAGGATAGCCATGTATGCCAAGTGTGGGAATTTAGAAGTTTCACACCGATTGTTTTATAGTATGCCTATAAAAGATTTGATCTCATGGAATGTGATGATTGACGGCTATGTGCAGAATGGAAATGCCAATGCAGCTCGGGAACTCTTTAAACACATGCAGCTGGCAAACGTGAAGCCTGATACGATAACTATTGTGAGTGTTATTCAAGCATGTGCACATTTAGGAAATCTGCAAAATGCCATTTGGATTCATGATTATGTAATTCAAAGTGGTTTTGAGTCAGATATTTCAGTAGGTAATTCGCTTGTGGCCATGTATGCCAAGTGTGGAAGCATAGGCACTGCACGCCAAGTTTTTGACAAGATGTCTGAGAGAGGTGTAGTCTTGTGGAATGCTATGATTGCTGGGTATGTCCAAAATGGGTATGCCAGCGAGACCTTGACACTATTTTATGAAATGCAATCAGAAGGCATAAAAGCAAATGCAGAAACTGCAGTAGGTGTACTTGCAGCATGTGCCCATTTAGGAGCTCTGCAACAGGGCAAGTCGATCCATAATTACGTAGTTAGAAGTGGATTTGAAATAGATGTTTATGTGAGCAATTCACTTATAGCTTTGTATTCCAAGTGTGATAGTATTGAAGTTGCAAGCCAGCTCTTTAGAAAAATGTACAACAGGGATGTGGTCTCATGGAACTCAATGATTACCGATTATTCTCAGAAAGGACATGCCAATGAGGCCTTGTCACTCTTTCATGAAATGCAACTAGAAAAATTAATACCTGACTCTGTTACTATTGTGAGTGTGCTCCAGGCATGTGCGCATTTAGGATCTCTGCAACAAGGCAAGGTGATCCATGATTATATAATTCACAATGGATTCGATTCAGATGTTTCTGTGGGAAATGTCCTTATAGCTATGTATGCTAATTTTGCTTGCACAGAAACTGCACGTCAAATATTTGATAACATGTTAGAAATAAATGTGGTGACATGGAATTCAATAATTTCCGGGTATGCTCAAAATGGCCATGCAACTGAGGCTTTGGAACTCTATCAACGAATGCAACTAGCTGATGTGACACCAGACTCGTTCACCATGGCAAGTGTGCTCCTAGCATATGCATATTTGGCAGCTCTACAACAAGGTAAGAGAATGCATGGTTACATAGTTAAAAGGGGATTTGATATAGATGTTTCCGTGGGAACTGCCCTTATAGATATGTATGCAAAATGTGGAAGTGTACAGTTTGCACGCCATTTTTTTGACAAAATGCCTAACATAAATGTGGTCTCATGGAATGCAATGATTGTGGGTTATGGAATGCATGGGCATAGTGAGGATGCCCTTGCTCTCCTTTTTCAAATGCAACAAATGGGCATGAACCCAACCCATGAGGGTTGGCAATGATTCAATAGTATGACTCAAAAATATTACATCACACCCAACGTGGAGCATTATGCATGCATGATTGATCTTCTTGGTTGTGCTGGGAATCTAGAAGACGCAAAAGATTTTATCAAAAGGATGCCAATAGAGCCTGATGCTAATGTGTGGGGGGCCTTTCTTGGATCTTGTAGAATCCACCGCAAGATTGAGCTAGGAGAACGTGTGGCAGGGCACCTCTTTGGCTTAGAGCATGAAGATTCTGGATATTATGTCCTCTTTTCAAACATCTATGTTGCAGCTGGTAGGTGGGATAATGTGAAAAATGTGAGAGCATTAATGAAGGGTAGACGAGTGAATAAGACACCAAGATGCAGCTTCATTGAGGATAAAAGCAAGGTTCATGCATTTGTTGTGGGTGACAGGCCACACCCTCAATTTGAGAAAATTTATGCAATGTTGGAGACCTTGGTAGGACAGATGGAGGAAGTAGGATATGTGCCTAATACAAACATTGCGCTTTATGATGTAGAGGAGGAGGTGAAGGAGCATATGCTTGGCATGCACAGTGAGAAACTGGCTATTGATTTTGTCCTTATTAACACAAGCCCTGGGACCACTATCAAGATCACGAAAAACCTTCGTGTGTGTGGTGACTGCCACACTGCCTCCAAGTTCATCTCTAGGATTGTTAGGCGGGAAATCATTGTGAGGGATGTGAACCATTTCCATCATTTCAAGGATGGATTTTTTTCTTGTAGGGATTACTGGTAATTTTAATATGGATTAATTTAAGTTCAAATCTATGCATATTTCTTGCATTCTATTGACATCCAGGTTAAGGTGCTATTTAAATTTTCTGTTTTAACAAGCTATACTATTTATGGATCTAGGTTTTGGCAACAGAAGAGTTTGCTGATGTATTGACCTAAAATGGAAAATTCATTGTATGAGATGACAATAAATTGCTGGGTGATAAATTGGATGGGACGATAGTGAAAGCTATGTGATGATGCATATAGTTTCTTATCTGTCCTAACATAATTGTAAGAAATGTCATGTAGATTGTCTAACTCTGGACTAAAGCATAACTCCCTTGATGTTAGAGTATATATATATATACTCTAACTATGCGGGTGTATGGGAGTCACCACCAATAACTATGCGGGGAGGTGTATGCCTTGGGGATTGGGAGTCACCACCAATAACTATGCGGGGAGGTGTATTCCTTGTTTTCTAGAAACAGAATATATTGAAAACCTTGGTATATGACAAATAACAATCTTTGAAGACTCCTTGCATTTCATTAAACAGGAGAGAACCACCAATAACTATGCGGAGGTGTATGCCTTGTTTCTAGAAACTTAATATGTTAAAAACCTTGCTATATGACAAATAACAATCTTTGAAGACTCCTTGCATTTCATTAAACATGTGAGAAGCCACACTGTAAGGTCCAGAACAAGATTTAAAAATTAAAATAGAATCACCTGGAATCTCCAAAGCATTAAAGCAATAAGCTACTTGCACATCAGAAGACATAACAGCCTTGCAGATCAGTTAGTGAACATCGATGTCAAGTATGATCAAAGGATTGGTTGTTCAAAATACAGATCCTATGGAGCAAAGGTGGTTACCAAAAGTTCATTGAGGATTCTCTTTATGTGGATGGATAAATAGTTTAAGAATTTCAACAAAAAAATGTTTATGATGAAAATTGGGGTCACTTGACACATGGCCACCAAACGAAGGATATACTCCATGCATCCACCATCAAGACTCATCGCCTTAACCTCAAGCAAGCGAGATCTCCCTCCCCTGTGTGCCTTCATCTCTACCCGCCTTTACTCACACCTATGGGTGTAGTGGAAATTATGGCTTCCCCTTTGTTCTTCATTGCTAAAACATGTTCACAACATGTCAATATTTTCGTCGTATTTCACTTGAAAATAGTGAGTTTACATGTGTTAGCTCATAATTATATAATTATATAAGTTTTATTTCAGAGAAAGTAGATTTCCTGGTACAGCTATGTGGTACATCTACTTATCCTTTCTTACCGTAAAATTAAGAGTCAACATGCATGCACGATTTATATTAATAATGTTTGGATTCAGATTAGAAAACAATACTATGAGTGTGCAAATTAAAAACAAAATTTTATGTTGTGAACACTGAATACCTCTAAATTTATTGCTGTCACTCTTCCACTTGTAGCTGCAACATAAACCTTGTTCCTGACCTGAATAAGAAATCCAAGTGCATTACAATCAAATATCACTAATACCTTCCATATTATGTATGTATTTTGAATCTTGATGTATATCAAGATGCAAAACAGTACACAATTATCCAGCAAAGTTCAATGTGATCTACAAAAGAAAGCCATCGTTTACAAACAGGAAACCACTAGGATGGAAGCAATGACTTGCACATGAAATGTGTCTATGAAGAAGAAACTGCAACACCAGAAAAAACAATGGCATTTGTCTTAATTTATTTCTCTGATCTCTTTTTCTCAATTCTACTGTAAAATTCTTTCATCCTATTTGGAAAATATCCATACAATTTGAAGATTGTCATTGTAAGCTTCCATTTAGAAATGAGCTCACCCAATGTCATGGTAGAAGTGACAAGTCATTTCATGTTTCAAATTAAGGGGTAGTACTAGACTCCTGAGTCCTAACATCATGTCAACAGGTTGAACCCAAACATCAACATAGTAAGGAGATAATTACAAATGAAAATGATGGTTAATTTCACTTACAACCATCTTAAATCCATGTTGACCTTAGATCTATCAAGTGCTAAAAAGGATGAAATCCCTTGAGGTGAAAACTTTTTTATTATTTAAAATGGATCTAGGCTGGTTGTAAAATTGTATTCCCACTCAACTCAGTAAAAAATCAGAACTCAAAACTTATGCAGATATGAATACGTAAAAATGCAGTTTTAATTATTTTCAAGGTATTCATATTTGTATTATAACAATATTTCTATGTAAATATCATATCTATAATATTTCTAGTTATATATAAAACTGGTATCCCCCTTTTTATCTTTCTATGCAACAGTTTTTATGTTAGATGTACAGATTAAATCTCTCTGTTTCATATACACAGATATTTTTATTTCTGTCTATGTCTATATTTGTCTAACATATAGAATTACTATTATTATTTGTTATAAGTATTATATTTTTTGAAACCGACAAATGATAATCTAATCATTACCCACATTTATGACAACACATCTACCAAATGGGTTGTGGAACTATGCCTTTTAGCATAATGAAGACAACAGCAGGGCATCAGATTAGGATATCTAGTTTCAGGATCATTCTTGACAAAAGTGGCAAAGTCGATGAGAAACAAGGCTTAGCAGCCTTCTTCATAACAAATATTTACTCCTTGAAATGTCAAAGCATATGTCTAGCATAGCTGAGAGGACAAAATGATGGCCAGCTGTTCAATCAATGTGAAATTTATTGTTCCACTTTTTAAATAGTTCACCGAAAGGAACTCAGGCCATTTAAAGATGGGAAATTTAAATCGTTTTGAGATCATGTGGTCAAAAAAGTACAAGATATCTATTGTTTTAAAACTCTCAAACAACACTTACAAATTTAAATGTGTATAACTTGTATCATGTATAGAAATTCTCTAAACCAATGTTCAAAACTTGGAATTGGCCAATAATGAACTTGGACTTGGCTCTAAATCGGACCGGTTTGAGTTTTATGACTCAGTTTACTAAATAATACACATTATATTAAAATTTTAATGAAAAGTATATTTTAAAGATTCCAAACCATTAGAGACAAAAATGCAAAGTTTGCTTATGTATATACCATATGGGATGAAAATTACATTATCATACTATTTCGTGTTTCAAAGGAATCTCTAGCTATAAATGAGAAGTGCATTTAAGTAAGACAACAAATAATATGAAAATAAGTGTGGGGATGAGCTCAGACAACCAATAATATGAAAATAAGTGTGGGGATGAGCTCAGACAACCAATAATATGAAAATAAGTGTGGGGATGAGCTCTTAGTTTTCACTTCCTGCCTAGGAGATATAGGTTAACTCATGTCACAACCTCGTCATGAACCTTTCATTCAGCTCACACCAGAGGAGACTCCTCTGAAATTCAAAACTCTCAACAATATTATTCATCTTACACCATTGAATCTCTTCACTACTTATTAACGTCATCCATAGAATATGCTGCTAAAAGTATAATATTTTAAGGATTTTGACAACAAGCTTCAAGAGGGAAGCAAGAAAGTTGCAACATTGGTTCGAGAACTAGGGAAAAACTCAACCATATGCAATAATGCAATTTACCCAAATTGTTGCAGGAGAGGGTTCCCTTGGGGTCAGAGCATCCAATTAAGGCAAATCATCATCGGACAACAAAAATGATGTCGAATATCACCTCTCTTTAACTATCAAACCCATCCACAATAGATTTTACTATCACACCAAGACCCTATTGTCAGATGATACTCATTTCTAGAATAATTATTATAAACCCAATCTATTGGCATGAACAGTGAAACCAAAACTTTGCTAATTTTTAGATATGAACTGTTGAGCAATATTGATTATGCTAAACAATATTGAGAGTGGGTCTTCCAGAAATCAGTTGTTATGAAAAACCTCTTTAGGTCGGGTAATATTAAATAACAACCATATTATCAATGTTCCACAAACCTACCTACCCCACCAAATCAGGGACTTGGACATATTCATTGTGAGAAGGCACAGTTCTCAAAATAAACCTTATGAATTCTCTGTTAGTAGACCCCATGTTATGACAACATTAAATTAGAATTCAGAACGTGATGCAACAAGGATGTCCACCTTAAGCCAACTGTGATCCATGCTTTTCCTATTGAACATATCATACCTCTAACAGACTTCAAAGTATCATCCACTAATATTCATCATTGCTTCCTATATTCCGCTATATATTCTAACCTTGTGATGCACCGTTGCATCTTGACAACGACTACTAACTTTGTGAAAAAAACATTGCAAATTACTTATATACCACTGTTGGAGACCCATCGCTGCCTTCAACACTTCCTTTAAAATAAACTTGCAGAGTAACTTATGCACTTTGACTGAGATCTCTGTGGAACAAGATCTTTCTAGAACAAATCTACAAATGTCCTAGTAGATATGATCACACAACTAGGTTGACCAACTTTGTCACCCATGAATATTTGATAGTATCGTCACGTTGGAGGCTATTTTTCAACAAGGTAGCAATGCTTCTCAAGTCACTTTCCAAAATCTTCTGTTAAACATATGAAATGTGTTAGCACTCGGAATGTACCCAGGTTGTGAAAAGGAACACCCCGAGGTAACAGCAAAAACCACTTTAGAATGTATTTCTGACCTAATACAATCAGAGAGGGATCTCTCACTATTTACAAAGTTTTTATACTCAAGATATTCAATCAAAGACACTCAGAAGGTCAGATTTATGATGGGACAAACATGGCAAGTTTGTTTTAAAGACTCGGTAGGACAGTCATGGAGGAGACCATTGGGCAATGGAGTCAATAATCAGATCTGAAATAGATTGCAGGAGGTAGGGTTTTGGAAGTTTATGAACAGAGGAAATATAGGCACCATTTCCTCAGTCTTGAGGTATTAGCAGGTTGATCAGTGGACAAAGGGAGACATTCCATCAAACAGAGCACCTAACTATGGTGAATTATGCAAGACTTTAGAAGAAAATATTTTGAAAAATGCTTGAACAATGGACCTAGAGCATGCAAGATGAATTCTAGCCCATACAAACTGATGCTCAAGCATGAAATAAAATACACAATGGAGTGGGAAACAGGATAAACAATCACATAAAGAAATTACTTACTGAAGAAAAGATGGCACAAGAATCTCTGACATGAAAAAGATTTTACATTCCTCCTCTGCAAATTTCATTCATTCAATGAAAACATGAAGCCATCACAATGTATAGCCTCCCGCTCTTGAAAATCCCCCCCTAATATCAATTACATTTTTGTTTATATAAGAAAAGTCTTGACCTAACTGAGAATTCCAAAACCTAACCCTACTTCTAAAAATAAAAACAATTACAAAAAAGTTTCTCCTGCATATCTCCACTGGTGATAGCTGTGTGGAATCTGGGAGAGGTTTTTATAACTGGACACGTGCCCAACAAAACCCATGTCTTCATTTCTCCATAATAATCTCAATCTCCTCGAAATATTCCTTGATGACTCATATAATAAAATTGTATATTTCTGGAAAAATGACCTATAAATATATTTAAAAATATACCAACCTGTGATTACTGTTTAAAAACGGAAGGAGGTTTTTGACCATAGGCTTGTTAAGAATAAAAACCTCTCTCAGTTTTGTCAAATTAAATCCCACTTGTCCAAAACAATTCTTTGAAGTTGACGGCTGAAATAGTCTTTTGGAAAACCTGAAAACTGGCCTGTACAACTGATTTTGTTGCTGCTGAACTGTAGCACCTGTGTAAAAAATGAAAGATTTTTTTGTATATAGGTATGTTGTGAAGAAAAAACTCTCCCAGTTTCCCAAAATACATCTTCATTTCCTCTAAACAATTATTTTTGTTGGATGACTAGAACAGTCATTTCGAAATCTGAATAGTTTCCCTCTGAAGATGACTTTGCTGCTCCCAATATGTATCACTTGAGTAAAAAATGAGAGAGGTTATTGTATATAAATATGTTATTATGAAAAACCTCTTTCAGTTTCTAAAATATATTCTTCCTTTGCTGTAAAAAATTCGTTGAATAAAATGACTAAAACAGTCATTTCCAGAAAAATATGCTAAGTTGCTTCTGCATCTTTGAACCGTTTATTGCAAGAGACCACACACCATTTGTCCTTGTATATATTTCTGCAACTCTTCTGGGCTGGTAGATTCAAACCCATACCCACAAGCACGAGTAGCAGCACCACTATAAGCATAAGAAGCAAAGGATGCATTATGGTATATAGAAGTACCAGTTTCTGATTGATTCGGTCGAAGTATCAGTAGTCTCAGTAGCCTACACATATCTAGTAGTAGAGCTTAGTTGATTGAGCTTATATATTCCGTAGAGATGGTGGACTGTCACTCCCTTGAGCGTGCGCAGCAAATGAAATTATTTCTTAAAAGACCAAGTAAAATTTATTTAAAAACAATGGTCTATTCGGGAGCCACCTTTTCAAATTATCTTTCACGCACCTTTTTGTTCCGGATTTATTTGTGACCCTTGATCTAATTACCTTTAGTTTTCCACCGTAGGATCAAGTGCCACGTTACTCATTCCGCCAGGCTTCCTGCTTTTAACCACCGTGCAACTTCATGCTCCGGAATCCCTCATAGCCGTAGATGCGATCAGCCTTTAACTTTCCACCGTTGGATCAAGCAGTATGAAATGAATTCTGCTAGGCTCTCTGACTTTAACCCTCGTGCAGTTTTGATCTCCAGAATTTGTAATAACTATTGATTTACTTTTCACTTTATTTTTTAACCGTCGGATGAGCTTTGCACATATGCATTCCGCTGAGCACTTTGGTTTTAATCAACAGACAACTTTGGGCTCCGGAATTAATATTCCCCGTTGATTATTTTTCGCTTTAATTCTCCGCCGTTGGATCAACTTTGCACATATGCATTCCGCTGAGCACTTTGGTTTTAATTAGCGTGCAACTCTGGGCTCCGGAATTAATATTCCCCGTTGATTATTTTTCGCTTTAATTCTCTGCCGTCGGATCAAATTTACATATATGCATTCTGCCGAGCACTTTGGTTTTAATCAACGCACAACTTTACCCTCCGGAAATGATATTACCCGTTGATTTAATTTACCTTTTTACATCAGCCATAGGATTATTTTATGCGCTAATGTTTTGATTATACCTTAAGAAAGGTAATAAATCATATTTAGTGCGTAAAACCTTTATTTAATCTTTGGCTTGGTAAATAAAAGGCGGCATTTGACTTTGGAGAAATATTCAAAATTATTAATCTTTGAATATAAATAAAATCTTTATAAAACCCATTTTTTAGGTTTCATTCAAAAATTAATAAATCTTTATGCTCCATTTGTGAAAATTATTTCTAAAATTCCTTTAACTCCTCTTCTCTGCCAACCTGGAAATAGCTTAATGAGAAAACTTAGGAAACCAACTCAATCACCCATGAGAACTTGAAATTTTGAGGGCAATAGGAGCAATTCAGCCAAAAATAAATTTAGTGTTAACAACTGGCTCCAACTAGGGATGCTATCCTCCCTGCGAGGTAGCAAAGAAACACGTAGACCAGGTGCCAAATCCATTGGGTTTCTCTCAATCTTTCTCTGAAATCCTCAACCTGTTTTGAACTGAACCATCAACTTAAACCATTTTGCAAACAAATCCCACTCTGTCAACCTGTAACCTGTAACTGAATTGCACTTGAAACTGAAACCAAACTGAAAACTGCTGAAAGAAATGCTCGCCATGTCGAGCTTATTCATGTCTACCTATCCTACTTAACTAAGCACAAATGCCCAATCAAGCAAAATCTGACTTCCAATGAAGCCAATCAAGCAATTTATCCAATAATTCCATTTCTTCCTCATGCTTGATCGAAATTAGAACATAAGAACAAAATAGATGAAAAATTTGTCCTTTGCTGCAAACATATAACCAACTACTCCATCTGAAATATTTATCCATGTACTCTAATACTGGATCATAAAAACATGACAAATGTTGAAATACTCAATCACTTGTTTGTCATGACAAGGCTGTCCAAAAAGTAACTCCAGATCTTTAGAATAGCTTTGAAAAGAATTCTCATGATTGTTTTTCAATGATATATCAGCAACTTCATTTAATATTTCTACATTTGCAACTCCATTATTCTCAAGCACTTTAAGAGGAATATCATTTTGTTCTTCAACAAGATTAAGCAGAAAGATGTCTTCTTAACAAAATGTTTCTGAATTGGAAAGATTTAAAGAAACATCCCATTGAGAGTCCTCATCTCCTTCTTTGTGATCCCTTTGTTTATTGCACATTGCTGGTTCTTTCACATACTGAGATTGATGGCGTGATTGCTCTTCATTTTCATCATATATAAGTAGGCTAAAATTTTCTTTTAAACCATCACTAACATAATTTTCAACAAGCTGACCACAATCATCAGAAAAACCATCAAGAGTATAACCGTCTTCTTTCACATCAATAGGCTGATCATCTTCATGCTCATATATTTTTTCCAATTCTAATCCAAGGGATGATTCCTCTTTAATTGTATTTTCAGAAAATAAATATGTGGAGGGACTACAAGAGTGAAAATTTGTAGAATTAGAATTCTTTAAGTAATCACCCACAGAAGCATTAGAATTTAGAGGAAATTGCTGTTGCAAAAAGGAATTTTCTGATTGGGAATAAGCAGCCTCATCTTGAAACAAAACTTCAGTAGTCAAATAGTATGAAGAAGGGTTTGATTGACCATCCCAACTTCCCTCTTGGTCACACAAAGAATGATAAGACTGCTGCAAATTATCATCTACTTCAGCAAAAGAAACGTAGCTGGCTGAATCAGAGTTTTGGCTCATGTCTCTTTCAGTAGAGGATGAAATTATTAACTGCTGAGATTTTTCTTGAATGTGAAGATAGCTAATTTGTGTTTCTTTTTTCTAAAATGGGTTCTGATATAAAATTTCTAAAAGCTCTCCATCCACTAACTCATCATCACCATACAATTTTTTCAAATCCTCAATGAAACCTTTAGCATGCATACAACAATCTTGAACCAGCAACAAGGAGGGGTATTGGTTTTGGTAATGTTCATGAAATACTGTATGAAAATCAGTAAGGGAAAATAAACTTTCTGATGGTAACCCTTCATACCATGACCTTGCATCTCCTTCCAAAGTAGCCATGAACATTTTCATTAAAGAATCTTCATGCAATCTAACTCCCAGCTTATGTATATGTATATGAAATATAACCAAATGAAGGGCAGCATCATCATTCTTTTGATCTTTAAACTTTGGAAGACCTGTTTGCCAATCTACTTTAGGTATTCGATTTGGAAAACCAGGAATGTGAGCACGATTCATAGGAGCATACCTTGTAGACAAAGAACTCATATCGACGAATGAATAAGTTGAATCAACTTCTTCAAACCTTGCAATCTTTTGACAGTGGAGTCGCCATAGGAATTCTGAAAACTAGATCCTTCAAAGATGGAGTCGCCAGGTGAAAGATGCACAACCTTGCTGATATCTGACTATCGTTCACCGTCAATAGTCAAATCTAAAAGTATGTCGTTGATACCCATGGAAGATTTGAACCTTCGTTCCCCGGCAACGGCGCCAGTTTGTTAGCACTCGGAATGTACCCAGGTTGTGAAAAGGTACACCCTGAGGTAACAGCAAAAACCACTTTAGAATGTATTTCTGACCTAATACAATCAGAGAGGGATCTCTCACTATTTACACAGTTTTTATACTCAAGATATTCAATCAAAGACACTCAGAAGGTCAGATTTCTGATGGGACAAACATGACAAGTTTGTTTTAAAGACTCGGTAGGACAGTCATGGAGGAGACCATTGGGCAATGGAGTCAATAATCAGATCTGAAATAGATTGCAGGAGGTAGGGTTTTGGAAGTTTATGAACAGAGGCAAGATAGGCACCATTTCCTCAGTCTTGAGGTATTAGTAGGTTGATCAGTGGACAAAGGGAGACATTCCATCAAACAGAGCACCTAACTATGGTGAATTCTGCAAGACTTTAGAAGAAAATATTTTGAAAAATGCTTGAACAATGGACCTAGAGCATGCAGGATGAATTCTATCCCATACAAACTGATTCTCAAGCATGAAATCAAATACACAATGGAGTGGGAAACAGGATAAACAATCACATAAAGAAATTACTTACTGAAGAAAAGATGGCACAAGAATCTCTGACATGAAAAAGATTTTACATTCCTCCTCTGCAAATTTCATTCATTCAATGAAAACATGAAGCCATTACAATGTAGAGCCTCTCACTCTTGAAAATCCCCCCCTACTATCAATTACATTTTTGTTTATATAAGAAAAGTCTTGACCTAACTCAGAATTCCAAAACCTAACCCTACTTCTAAAAATAAAAACAATTACAACAAAGTTTCTCCTGCATATCTCCACTGGTGACAACTGTGTAGAATCTGGGAGAGGTTTTTATAATTGGACACGTGCCCAACAAAACCCATGTCTTCATTTCTCCATAATAATCTCAATCTCCTCGAAATATTCCTTTGAAGCTGATGACTCATATAATAAAATTGTATATTTCTGGAAAAATGACCTGTAAAGATATTTAAAAATATCCCAACCTGTGATTACTGTGTAAAAACTGAAGGAGGTTTTTGACCACAGGCCTGTTAGGAATAAAAAAATCTCTCATTTTTGTCAAATTAAATCCCACTTGTCCAAAACAATTCTTTGAAGTGGACGGCTGAAATAGTCTTTTTGAAAACCTGAAAACTGGCCTGTACAACGGATTTTGTTGCTGCTGAACTGTAGCACCTGTGTAAAATATGAAAGAGGTTTTTGTAGATAGGTAAGTTGTGAATAAAATCCTCTCCCAGTTTCCCAAAATAAATCTTCATTTCCTCTAAACAATTATTTTTGTTGGATGACTAGAACAGTCATTTCGAAATCTGAATAGTTTCCCTCTGAAGATGACTTTGCTGCTCCCAATCTGTATCACCTGAGTAAAAACTGAGAGAGTTTATTGTAGATAAAGATGTTATGATGAAAAACCTCTTTCCGTTTCTGAAATATCTTCTTCCTTTGCTGTAAAAAATTCGTTGAATAAAATGACTAAAACAGTCATTTCCAGAAAAATATGCTAAGTTGCTTCTGCATCTTTGAACCGTTTACTGCAAGAGAACACACACCATTTGTCCTTGTATATATTTATGCAACTCTTCTGGGATGGTAGATTCATACCCATACCCACAAGCACGAGTAGCAGCACCACTATAAGCATAAGAAGCAAAGGATGCATTATGGTATATAGAAGTACCAGTTTCTGATTGATTCGGTCGAAGTATCAGTAGTCTCAGTAGCCTACACATATCCAGTAGTAGAGTTTAGTTGATTGAGCTTATAGATTCCGCAGAGATGGTGGACTGTCACTCCCTTCAGCGTGCGCAGCAAATGAAATTATTTCTTAAAAGACCAAGTAAAATTTATTTAAAAACAATGGTCTATTCGGGAGCCACCTTTTCAAATTATATTTCACCCACCTTTTTGTTCCGGATTTATTTGTGACCCTTGATCTAATTACCTTTAGTTTTCCACCGTAGGATCAAGTGCCATGTTACTCATTCCGCCAGGCTTCCTGCTTTTAACCACCGTGCAAATTCATGCTCCGGAATCCCTCACAGCCGTAGATGCGATCAGCCTTTAACTTTCCACCGTTGGATCAAGCAGTATGAAATGAATTCTGCTGGGCTCTCTGCCTTTAACCCTCGTGCATTTTTTATCTCTGAAATTTGTAATAACCGTTGATTTACTTTTCACTTTATTTTTTAACCGTCGGATGAGCTTTGCACATATGCATTCCGCTGAGAACATTGGTTTTAATCAATGGACAACTTTGGGCTCCGGAATTAATATTCCCCGTTGATTATTTTTCGATTTAATTCTCCGCCGTTGGATCAACTTTGCACATATGCATTCCACTGAGCACTTTGGTTTTAATTAGCGCGCAACTCTGGGCTCCGGAATTAATATTCCCCGTTGATTATTTTTCGCTTTAATTCTCTGTCGTCGGATCAACTTTGCATATATGCATTCCGCTGAGCACTTTGGTTTTAATCAACGCACAACTTTACCCTCCGGAAATGATATTACCCGTTGATTTAATTTACCTTTTTACATCAGCCATAGGATTATTTTATGCGCTAATGTTTTGATTATACCTTAAGAAAGGTAATAAATCATATTTAGCGCGTAAAACCTTTATTTAATCTTTGGCTTGGTAAATAAAAGGCGGCATTTGAATATGGAGAAATATTCAAAATTATTAATCTTTGAATATAAATAAAATCTTTATAAAACCCATTTTTTAGGTTTCATTCAAAAATTAATAAATCTTTTTGCTCCATTTGTGAAAATTATTTCTAAAATTCCTTTAACTCCTCTTCTCTGCCAACCTGGAAATAGCTTAATGAGAAAACTTAGGAAACCAACTCAATCACCCATGAGAACTTGAAATTTTGAGGGCAATAGGAGCAATTCAGCCAAAAATAAATTTAGTGTTAACAAAATGCAAAACATGCATTCGAGGCGGAACCTCCTCATGTGAAGACAGATTCCTTTATGTTTTGTGAATAACAATACACATTTTAAACATCAATGCATTTATACAACTAACCGTTTGGCCACATTGCATGGTAAAAATATGAATCTGTTAAACATACACAGCAATTTGGACAAACTATTACAACTTGATGAAGAAGTCTTCTAATACCCATCCTATGGACATGCCTTTGCACCTTCTGGCACAACTCCTTGTTTAAAGATTATGCACCCTTGACCTGATCCCTGTCTTGAACTTACTGACAGCCATCCTTAGGTCTTGCTCAGTTCAATAAGGCTTTGAGTGAGTTCACTGCTATACCACAAAATGTGGATAACATGGTTGATGGCAAGTGTTCATGAGTTTAAACTTCATAGCCACCAATAATCACAGGGATACAGGGATTGTTGCAATTGCTACAGCTGCATAGAATTTCGCTCTTGAAATTCTTGCAAATCGAATTCAAGGAACAAATAATTCCATGGATTAACTGACCTTTCAACACAATATTTTTTTTCACCCTCGAAGGAAAACCTGTAGTTATTTTCAGGGCATTTGTTGTATTTTCTCTGAGAAATACAATTTAACCAAGATTGGAAGTAGATCCAAAGGTCACTGATGATGGTGGTTGATGATAGCCATGGTTTAATTGCAAAATACTTCAAATATATCTTATACAAAGACTTTGAACCTATATTGCTGAACAATGAGCACAATATGCATTAGGTCACCTGGAAGGTTTAATAGTATTCCTTCAAGTACTACGTCACTACCCAATTGACAAGATCCCTATGAATTGCTCTATGGCTTCTTATGTTGTTATGAATATAGTAATGAATGGATTATATGCATAATTTGTGTTGCAATACCATAAACAAACTTAAAAACAAAATATCATGCAGAAATCTTATATTGGTTATAATAAATACTAAATAGGATCCAAATTCTGACTGAAATTTAAAAAGATGGTTCATGGTAGCTATATGTCTATCAAAGGGAAGTTGATGGATCTATCTATTGAGGACAGAGGATGATTGTGAATGTTTGAGAAGTATACTACTGCACTGACATGTAATGGCTCATTGTGAAGAACCTATCTTTGGATAGTGAATCTTCTTAAGGAAATCAACTCCCTTCCATCTTTCGAGATAAATTATTATTACACATCCTCTCTCATCTACCTAGGATTTGAGGGAATCCCCAGAGCAGCACATACAAGGAGGTTGCCAAAAAAATGGGGAGTTACTGTTTAAAAAAAGAAGCATTGCTCCGTTTATTCACTGCTTTATATTACATAGTAAGGAGATAGATTGGGAATAGTGGCATATTTTATCCTACATTTGATGAGGCAAATAGATTTACCATCAAAATTAATGTTCTTTCAAATTTATACTACTGTATTTGTAAGACCGTTCTTTCAACTTTCTCCTACTGTATTTGTAAGACCATCATGTTAGCCAAAACTTCCTCAATCCAAAATTTCCAAAATATAAAATTGGCCATCGATCAGCCGGAAACCAAATCAAGCCTGCAGTTTGTTTGAACCATTCTAATTTTTTTGAATGTGTTTTGCACTGTGATGGCCTTTTAGTTTTAAATTATACAGTATCCTTCGATCGGTTAAAGAGGCACAGTTGTAAAAAATTATTACTAAGAAATTACAGATTTCTGTATTCTGATCAGTTGACATTGTAGACTAGAAATTTTGATTTTCAATACCTAAAACCATGGATCAAACAATATAAAATTGCTTCAAAATTTTGAAAACTAGAAAGGGAAATTATTGGGAGTTTTATGACCCAAATCCCTAAATTAAAAATTCCAGGAAAGTTTTAGCTTCTTAAAATCCAGGGACTGAAATGCTATACAATGGTATCAAGCTATTAGATTACAAATAAAATGGATTAACATAAGGAGGAAATACAAAGCAAACAATTAAAATAACACACATGGATTAACATACTTACCGGTTCCATGATATTAAACAAGCAATTCATAATAGGGGAGAAAAATTGAAGCTAACATAAACACCTAATTAACTCATATAAAAACCTACAAGCTAAGATGTAACTCCAAGAATATAGCCTCTATAATGGAAGGGATAGCTACGTACCTTTCCCACTTAATCTTAACTGGATACAAATACCTTAGCTTGGCAAAGCTTGGTCAATGCCTCAACATGTAGACTTTGAATATCTTCCAAACCAGAAATCTCCAGCCCATCAAGATTCTCACTCTACAGTATAAATAAAATGCATGTCTATAGTTAGCTGGAAGAAAGAAACAACGTATCTGGTCATAAGAAAGAAACATTGTAATAATGCATGCATTTTACCTTATTGAGCTCCTCTCTGTTTCAAGAATAGTTTAATATTCTCTACTAAACAGGGCCAACCATGTGAATGTGGAACCTCATATGGCCCCTCCCTCCCCCCCCCTCACATCACTCTCAATTCCCCATACCCAATGCACGTGCTTGGAAATAAATTATATTTTGTGCGAACATCGTGAGTTTCTTGTCTTAAAGGAATTACGTGCATTCGATCATTAATTATTTTATAGCATTCATTAATTAACTCATTCATTCATTCATACATAGAAAAAAATAAATAGTTGAAGACATTACTCCATAATATCAAAAATAATATCCGAGGACAATGCATAAAAAAATAATGTAATAGTGTACTTATTACAATCACTACTTTTTTTGGCACTTTTTTCTCTCCACATATTCTCAAAGTGTGACATCTTCTTCTACCAATTGTTTTTTGTTTCCTATGCCCTCTGTAGCTGCCTGTGATCATGTTTGTCGATGGGTCGTGTGCTCACAATGTGTATGTGGCTGCTGTAAGGTGCCAGGATGTACTAGAAAAATGAAGAAATATTAATCACTTGACGTGTTTTTATTATTATCATTGTAAGTCCTTCATTGAGAAAAAAACATTAGAGCGGTGCTTTGTACCTGGAAACTCATGGGTGACATGAATTTCATGTGTTTGATCTTCTGATGCTGCCTCAAGTTGCACATGAAGACCCTCTGCATTAAAACATGAACACTTACAACAATATAGTATTTGCAATTTAATATTTGAGACTTTAATCCATACTAGTTTTTTTTAACACAGGAATATTTATTACCTGGATTTCGATCAACATGAACTCCAATATCTCTTTCTCCTCCATCCTCCGCATTTTCTCTACTTTCGTTGTGCGGCTTAACGCAAAGAGACTCAATATTTTATGTGCTAGTTTATTAATGAATATAAAACACAATGAATCAATCTTAAATAGAATTTGTTTATTGTAGTTACCTGTTCACAGGATGGATCACTAGAAGACTTTTCTTGGCTACCACAGTTGCTTGTTCGATGTTCAACAACACCTAAAAACCCGCGTTGGTAGCCGATCCTCATGTCTTCCTCCGTTGGCAAATTGTGGAATATTTGAGCCTGTAATTTTCAATTAGATCATCATTGTTGTTGTTATATCATCAAGAAAACAATTTTAAATGCAATCTATAATTTCCATACAATAAAATAATTATTGATCATACTTACGATTCGTGCTTGTAGGTTGGAATATCCACTAGGGCCAAGCTTGTGTTGCCCATGTTTTTCTATTCTTGCTTGGGTGGCCTTCGACGTATCTGGTAGCCTATAAAAGTAATTTTAAATACGTTAAACATTACAAAAAAATGGAAAATAAAGTGTAATGAACATATAATTGCATTGCCGAAAGTATTGCGTACCTTCTAGCTGACTCGGGTACTAGCTTGCCCACTATTTTCACAGCTTTCTCCCTTGCATCATCCAGCAAGCCTTTCCACTCCCTTGTTGGAATCATCAGAGGGTGCTCATACTTTGGATTAATTGCTAAGTTGTTTCGATATCCCTCCTGTACATAATGTAAATGTTGGCCAGCTTTTTTGAGAACCTTTTTTCGGTTGAAGGTTTCAGCACCAAAAAACCCAACCAAGCAAGCAATAAGCTCATCTTTCAAAACTTTACTCTGCCGATTCCACCATGTGCTGATAGTGGGCCCAAACAGCTCTAAAGACCAATCATTAAGATGTTTATAAAAGACATGATTTCCTACAAAAACGAGTATGTGTTTTAATTAGTGTAAAAAGAATGATGCATAATTACATTCCAATAAAATTATAATATATAGTTAAAACCTTTTGTAAATAGTACCTGGAATCTTCTCCATCTTGTAGGGAATGAGATCTTCATCCACCAAAAAAGTAGTCTCAAATGTTCCCGTCCTAGTGACATGGAAAGATCCAAAAAATGCTGGGACTGCAACATCAAATTCATGCTCTTCTCCATGTACCGGCCCCTAATCCTCGCTAGAACTCTCATGCCCTTGATCCTCATCGGGACTCTCATGTTCCATCTGGGGTGTCTCATTTTGTGTTTCCGACTGGCCAGACGGCAACGATACATGATCAGTGGCGAAGGGGGTGTCATGCTCAATGGTATCGGGATGCCTCTCATTGGGGAAAAAATATTCCTGTAGAAACAAATAATATTTTAGTTACTCATATACGAATAGGAAAAAAAATTGCATTTGGAATAGACTTATAATTAAAGAGTTTGTAGCTTACATCCAAGCGCTTTACTTTAATCAACACACGATCTATCTTTGCTTGAGTCTCATCCTGCGTCATTTGCGGATCCGATATAAGAATATTGACGACCTCCTGATTTAATTTTGTTTTTTCTTTTTGAACTGCATCCCGGATATTCATTGAATTCTTGAGGTCAACATTGTCAAGAATGTGCCCCAAATCCATATCTTTCGGATCCGTCTATAGATAAGTATCATCCGACATGAAAATAGAAAACATTAATATCAATTTGAAATCATTAATATAATTAGATAACATAAATATGTATAAATACAGTTTCTGAAATTCACAACGTGCTATATACCTTCTCATGACCAGATGAGCGTGGCGTGCTAACATCTGTCGACATATCATCTGTCATGGAGCTCTTTCCTCGACCCTCAGCCTACAAACAAAATATTGACCACGTTGATATCATAATTAAACAAATGTACTTTCTAAAGAAGAAGGTAAGTAAAAATGTGGTATATATACCTGTTGCCTGTAGGGGGGTGTCATCCTCCCAGGTTCCATTGGGGACTTTCCCCGATTAGCTGACTGCAACAAAGTAATTAAAAACATTAATTTCGAACTGAAACCAATACATGGGGAAAATATTATTTAAAAACATATTTAAATATTGACCACGTTGATATCATAATTAAACAAATGTACTTTCTAAAGAAGAAGGTAAGTAAAAATGTGGTCTATATACCTGTCGCTTGTAGGGTGGTGTCGGCCTCTCAGGATCCATTAGGGACTTGCCCCAATCAGATGACTGCAACAAAAGTAATTAAAAACATTAATTTCGAACTGAAACCAATACACAGGGAAAATCTTATTTAAAAACATATTTTTAAAAAAATTAATGGAAAACATATTGTGAAATTGATAACATAAAGATTACAAGTTTTGTGAAATGTTATATGTACCACTCTCGAAGTATCTGCATATGTATCTATCCGATTCAAATTGTAACTGATCAGCAACTCTTCCCCTGAAATCATGCCCAAAAATTTCATGCAAAACAACCTCACTTATAGGGAAAAACCCTAATTCAACAAGCGCATAGAAAAATCAGCTAGCAGATAAAATATAGATCCTTTATTAAACCTTTTGGAATCATTGTGATCCTCTCCTTATGGCGCTTTCTATCATGCAAAAATTTTTGAACTTTACCCAAGAGATAATGCAAAAAACCCTAATAGAAAAGAGGTTTCCTTATAGGGAGACCCTACCTCAATAAGAGGATTGATTTTTCATCTCAACATAAAGCATGTAGGTCTTCTTAAGAATGTTTTTGCAAAAGCATTATCCTCATCCCATAGCGCAATAACTAATCCAAAGCCTTGGCACTTTACCCCAAACCATGTCAAAACCCTAATACCAAAAGCAGGTCCCCTTGTAGAGAAACCCTAACCAAACATAGCCATGGGCCTTGTCCCAAACATCAAAATCTACAATCTCTTGATTTCTGGATACTACAAGAAAGGAAAAATTGAGGAGGCATCAACTCTTCTCTTTGAAATGGAGAAGTGAAGTATTCTGCCAGATGGTTTTATGTTTGAGTCACTGATTAAAGGGCATTGAAAAATATGCAATATGGAGGTAGCTTTGACACTGTTTCATGAAATGGAAAGGAGAGGAATTGTAGCAAATCTCTTTTGCTACACCAACCTTATTAATGGGCTTTGTAGTAAAGGCAGGATGGAAGAAGCAATTAAACTTGTAGAAGAACTACTTGAGAGGGATTTACTTCTTGGCATCAATATTGACAGTAGATTACACTCTAAATATTTTAGAAGATTGAATTCTGTGGGAACTAATAATTTGTTTGTTGGGCCAGAGCTTGATATCTCGTTTGTTGATTTCATCAAAAGGCTTTACCATGAAGGAAAGATACAGGAACCAACAACTATATTAAGGGAATTGGAATTAAAGAATCTAGCTTCTAGTATTTCAAGTTGTACTGTGCAACTTGATAGGTCAGACAATGATGATGACTTTGATACAATTTCCATGCTGACAGCTAATACAGATGAAGAAATTCCGAAGGAGGTTTTGGCCACTCATGTCAGTTCACATGATATGGAATCTATCATCAGGCTTTGTAAGGAAGGTAGAATGCAATATGCATTGATGTTTTATGATGAAATTATTAAAAAGGGGCTAGTGCCAAACTTTAAAACTTTTAGTGTTCTCATTAGGTCACTTGACACAAATGATAAGTTGCAAGAAGCAAACAGGGTAATGAAAGAAATGCTAGTATTGCTTAGCCATATCACTTGAAAGACAAACACTGTAAATTATGGATAATTTATTAATTTTTGAGGTATGGTAAAAATTTGACTACTTGAAAGACTCAAGAGAAATGGGAGAGGATTTAGAATATGTTCCATTGGCCCTCAATTTGCTTAGTTGATATACTTCTGGATAAATTGTCTTGACTCTTAATAGTGGACTTATTCTCATTCATTTTTGAGGAATACACAATTGGAGGGAAGAGCATAATTGATATGAGCATAATTTTAAAAAAACTGGGAACGATACCCTCTCATAGCTTTAGCGAAGGAGTCGGGAAGCGAATCCGTAGCCTTACTATGCTCCGTTTTATCAAAACCAAATACTGACCAACCAGCAGAAGACTCTGTGGCAGCCAATATTGATTCTAACCAAACCGAATTTCACCCATCAATTATTACAGCGGATACTTACCTGAGATCACCGAAACTTTATGGGAGGAAGAATGGAATTATGATGCATTTTTTGAAGTAGACACAGCAAGCTCCACCCACTTCTTTACCACAGAACTCACTTCTCTATATCTATGAGCAACCCTGATAAACTGCACACAGCTGATCGAAGGTAGGAACTGACATAAAGGATGAACAATCATCCAAGGACACCATCATGGGAAGGCATCTTGAAACCAACTATGTGGATACCGATTCGAACCCCTGGAGAGAGGTGAGGATAGGGGAGGGGGGATTTCTCCGAAATAAGCGATACATTTTTCGGAATCCTGAATCAGGTTTTGGGGTGAGCTGTATTTTTGATGAGGTACTGGTGGTGAGGGAAGGGGTATGGGGGATGGTTTTAGATCCAAGACAATTCTTGCCAAGGCCTCTCAATATTCATTTTGTCATCGTGGGGGTTTATTGCTCGAACCAATCGACTATCGACCAACCTAGGCTACCTCGGTCCCCGTCGAGATCTACCGACCGGGATCTGCAAGCTGTGTTTCCAATGTCATATCATTTCACTCCATTGGGAGGGCGCACCTCCTTTTGATGGATGCTTCGAAGCATGAAAGAGTGGTATTCCAAGATTGATATGAGCATAATTTTTTTATTTTAACCACGAAAAAATGTCCTTTATATCATCAAATATAAAAAGTATCCATGGTACATTCAATTTTTCAACTTTTCAAACCAAGGAGAATGACAAGAATTAGATTTGTAATTGAGTTGTGGATGTTGATACTTTTGTTGGGATAGATTTTGCATGGGTTAAAGATGGGTATTGTGGTAGTTTTCTCTCTAGTGTATTTAAATATTTAGTTATAAAGGTACTCAAAAGGATTTGTAACATGGTCTTTGGTGGGTATATTGTCATATTTAATATTAAACCCCCATTATTTATAAGATTAAGTATTGGATTTATTAATAGAAAGTGGAGGGACATTCATGTTCAAGGATCCATGGTGAAACAACCTTGACTAGGTTATGTCCTACAATTTTGGTAACATCGAGTATGTGTTAAAGAAGAAATTCCTCAGAGGTCATGATTTGTACAAAAAGTATCACAATATTTTTAGTGGTGGGATCTTCAACTCAAATTTTGAACAATGGAGGGTACAAAGGAATATCATTGATGGTCACTTCAACTCAACTCATAGAGATTTTGTTAATTCATGGTAGTGTATTGAAATTATGTATCAATATGACACTTATATATCCATGTCTATAGAAATATGTGACAATAAAAAATCTATCCATCTAAAATAAAAATAATCTGTCATTTGTATATTGTATACATTGAAAAATGAGTTGTTTCTCTTTGTGTATTATTTACATTGAAAATTCTCTTTTTTGCTGTGCACATTGTCATTCATATCATTCTCACTGTCATTTTCATATTCGTCATCATATTCAATATCATCATCATTATCATCGCCAACCCTTTTCCATGAGGCATGCATGGCACCATGCAATAGAATTGGTGTTTTCGTATTAAGAACGTGGAATGTTGAAGTGAAGTTATTGATCGACATTCAAATACTTTCAGCATAAAATAATTGTAATTTAAATAGTATGCCTACATATTGTTAAAGGATTTTTAAGCATTTTTTATGTTAATGATCATTTTCCTTTTCCGTCTAGACTTCAAATTATGTGTCCATATAATAATTGAAACCCAAATACCTTGTTAGTGCCAAAAGGCCTTTTCAACAATATAAATGTAGGTAGAATCTCCATTGTAAGAAAACCTTTCATTTTTCAAATTCAAGTGCATTTCTTTAATAATTCATAGCATGCCTCTCTTTCATTGCACATTGATAGCTAGACGAGGATCATTGAATATATTGCGTTATCTTCTTGCTCCAAATCAGCTACATATTGAGGTACTTGAGAGATTGACTTGTCTTGCTAGGTTTGCACAAATTTGGATGCATGGAGGTGTCCATGAAGATAATTATATGAAATTATATTATATCACCAATAAAAAAGGAGTAGGATAATGCTTTATTTTTGTTGGTAATAACTCCCGATTCAATGTTCTATTCACGACTAAAACATTAATTTATAGATTACAATGAGGCGGTTGAGAACCAGCCTTTTCACCTTCCCG
>LPNX011211697.1:3899-18707 GCA_001517045.1 Pseudotsuga menziesii | reverse complement strand
ATGTCTCAAAATTTTGCATGCATGCTTGTTGATCAAATTGGCATCCAAATTTATGATCAAATTTAAACTCTAAGACACTGCTCGAAAGGGAAACTCCGTCATGTGGTTTCAACAAGGTTGGGCTTAAAGGGGGTCAAAATAGCTTGAAACGTCGTGAAAGTTGGCGTGCATGCTTGTCTATCCAATATGCATCCAAACATAGGATCAGGTTTAAATTCTAAGAATTTGGTCAAAGCTGAGACTGCATCATGCAGTTTTGTTAGGGTTTGGCTTAAAGATGGCGAAAAGAGCTCTCAACATCATGAAAGTTGGCATGCACTCTTATTTTCCAAATGCGGATTTAAATCTACGATTAAATTTTAATTTTGAGAAATTAGTCAAACGTGAAACTTCGTTGTGCGGTTTTGCTAAGGTTGGGCTTAAAGGGGGTGAAAATATTTTGGAATGTCTCAAAAGTTTGCATGCACGCTTGTTGATCAAATTGGCATCCAAATTTATGATCAAATTTAAATTCTAAGAAACTACTGGAAAGGGAAACTCTGTCGTGTGGTTTCAACAAGGTTGGGCTTAACGGGGGTAAAAATATCTTGAAAAGACGCGAAAGTTGGCGTACATGCTTGTCTATCCAATATGCATCGAAACATATGATCATGTTCAAATTCTAGGAATTTGGTGAAAGCTGAGAGTGAATCATGCAGTTTTGTTATGGTTTGGCTTAAAGATGGCGAAAATAGCTCTCAACATCGTGAAAGTTGGCATGCACTCTTATTTTCCAAATGTGGATTTAAATCTATGATTAAATTTTAATTTTGAGAAATTAGTCAAACATGAAACTTCGTTGTGCGGTTTTCCTAAGGTTGGGCTTAAAGGGGATGAAAATATCTTGGAATGTCTCAAAAGTTTGCATGCACGCTTGTTGATCAAATTGGAATCCAAATTTATGATCAAATTTAAATTAAAAGAAACCGCTCGAAAGGCAAACTCCGTCGTGCGGTTTCAACAGGGTTGGGCTTAAAGGGGGTCAAAATAGCTTGAAACGTCGCGAAAGTTGGCGTGCATGCTTTTCTATCCAATATGCATCCAAACATATGAGCAGGTTTATATTGTAAGAATCTGGTCAAAGCTAAGACTGCATCATGCAGTTTTGTTAGGTTTGGCTTAAAGATGGAGAAAATAGCTCTCAACATCGTGAAAGTTGGCATGCACTCTTATTTTCCAAATGGGGATTTAAATCTATCATTAAATTTTAATTTTGAGAAATTAGTTAAACGTGAAACTTCGTTATGCGGTTTTTCTAAGGTTGGGCTCAAAGGGGGTGAAAATATTTTGGAATGTCTCAAAAGTTTGCATGCACGCTTGTTGATGTAATTGACATCCAGATTTATGATCAAATTTAAATTCTAAGAAACTGCTCGAAAGGTAAACTCCGTCGTCCGGTTTCAACAGGGTTGGGCTTAAAGGGGGTCAAAATAGCTTGAAACGTCACGAAAGTTGGCGTGCATGCTTGTCTATCCAATATGCATCCAAACATATGATCAGGTTTAAATTCTAAGAATCTGGTCAAAGCTGAGACTGCATCATGCAGTTTTGTAAGGGTTTGGCTTAAAGATGGCAAAAATAGCTCTCAACATCGTGAAAGTTGGCATGCACTCTTATGTTCCAAATGCGGATTTAAATCTATGATTAAATTTTAATTTTGAGAAATTAGTCAAACGTGAAACTTTGTTGTGCGGTTTTGCTAAGGTTGGGCTTAAAGGGGGTGAAAATATTTTCGAATGTCTCGAAAGTTTGCATGCACGCTTGTTGATCAAATTGGCATCCAAATTTATGATCAAATTTAAATTCTAAGAAACTGCTCGAAAGGGAAACTCCCTTGTGCGGTTTCAATAGGGTTGGGCTTAAAGGGTGTCAAAATAGCTTGAAACATCATGAAAGTTGGCGTGCATGCTTGTTTATCCAATATGCATCCGAACATATGATCAGGTTTAAATTCTAAGAATCTGGTCAAAGCCGAGACTGCATCATGCAGTTTTGCTAGGGTTTGGCTTAAAGATGGCGAAAATAGCTCTCAACATCGTGAAAGTTGGCATGCACTCTTATTTTCCAAATGCGGATTTAAATCTATGATTAAATTTTAATTTTGAGAAATTAGTCAAACGTGAAACTTCGTTGTGCGGTTTTGGTAAGGTTGGGCTTAAAGGGGGTGAAAATATTTTGGAATGTCTCAAAAGTTCGCATGCCTACTTGTTGAGCAAATTGTCATCCAAATTTATGATCAAATTTAAATTCTAAGAAACTGCTCGAAAGGGAAACTCCGTCGTGCGGTTTCAACAGGGTTGGGCTTAGAGGGGGTCAAAATAGCTTGAAACGCCACGAACGTTGGCGTGCATGCTTGTCTATCCAATATGCATCCAAACATATGATCAGGTTTAAATTCTAAGAATCTGGTCAAAGCTAAGACTGCATCATGCAGTTTTGTTAGGGATTTGCTTAAAGATGGCGAAAATAGCTCTCAACATCGTGAAAGTTGGCATGCACTCTTATTTTCCAAATGCAGATTTAAATCTATGATTAAATTTTAATTTTGAGAAATTAGTCAAACTTGAAACTTCGTTGTGCGGTTTTGCTAAGGTTGGCCTTAAAGGGGGTGAAAATATTTTGGAATGTGGCATGCGCTATTATTTTCCAAATGCGTATTTAAATCTACGATTAAATTTTAATTTTGAGAAATTAGTCAAACGTGAAACTTTGTTGTGCGGTTTTGCTAAGGTTGGGCTTAAAGGGGGTGAAATTATTTTGGAATGTCTCAAAATTTTGCATGCACGCTTGTTGATCAAATTGGCATCCAAATTTATGATCAAATTTAAATTCGGAGAAACTGCTCGAAAGGGAAACTCCGTCGTGCGGTTTCAACATGGTTGGGCTTAAAGGGGGTAAAAATAGCTTGAAACATCATGAAAGCTGAGACTGCATCATGCAGTTTTGTTAGGGTTTGCCTTAAAGATGGCGAAAATAGCTCTCAACATCGTGAAAGTTGACATGCACTCTTATTTTCCAAATGTGGATTTGAATCTATGATTAAATTTTAATTTTGAGAAATTAGTCAAACGTGAAACTTCGTTGCGCGGTTTTGCTAAGGTTGGGCTTAGAGGGGGTGAAAATATTTTGGAATGTCTCAAAGGTTTGCATGCACGCTTGTTGATCAAATTGGCATCCAAATTTATGATCAAATTTAAATTATGAGAAATTGCTCAAAAGGGAAACTCCATCGTGCGGTTTCAACAGGGTTGGGTTTAAAGGGGGTCAAAATAGCTTGAAACCTTAAAAAAGTTGGTGTGCATGCTTGTCTATCCAATATGCATCCAAACATATGACCAGGTTTAAATTATAAGAATCTGGTCAAAGCTGAGACTGCATCATGCAGTTTTGTTAGGGTTTGGCTTAAAGATGGCGAAAATAGCTCTCAACATCGTGAAAGTTGGCATGCACTCTTATTTTCCAAATGCGGATTTAAATCTATGATTAAATTTTAATTTTGAGAAATTAGTCAAACGTGAAACTTTGTCGTGCGGTTTTGCTAAGGTTGGGCTTAAAGGGCGTGAAAATAGTTTGAAATGTCCCAAAAGTTTGCATGCACGCTTCTTGATCAAATTGGCATCCAAATTTATGATCAAATTTGAATTCTCAGAAACTGCTCGAAAGGGAAACTCCGTCGTGCGGTTTCAACAGGGTTGGGCGTAAAGGGGGTCAAAATAGCTTAAAACATCATGAAAGTTGGCATGCATGCTTGTCTATCCAATATGCATCCAAACATATGATTAGGTTTAAATTCTAAGAATCTGGTCAAAGCCGAGACTGCATCATTCATTTTTGTTAGGGTTTGGCTTAAAGATGGCGAAAATAGATCTCAACATCGTGAAAGTTGGCATGCACTCTTATTTTCCAAATGCCGATTTAAATCTATGATTAAATTTTAATTTTGAGAAATTAGTCAAACGTGAAACTTCGTTGTGCGGTTTTGCTAAGGTTGGGCTTAAAGGGGGTGAAAATATTTTGGAATGTCTCAAAAGTTTGCATGCATGCTTGTTGATCAAATTGGCATCCAAATTTATGATCAAATTTGAATTCTCAGAAACTGCTCGAAAGGGAAACTCCGTCGTGCGGTTTCAACAGGGTTGGGCTTAAAGGGGGTCAAAATAGTTTCAAACGTCACGAAATTTGGCGTGCATACTTGTCTATCCAATATGCATCCAAACATATAATAAGGTTTAAATTCTAAAAATATGGTCAAAGCTGAGACTGCATCATGTAGTTTTGTTAGGGTTTGGCTTAAAGATGGCGAAAATATCTCTCAACATCGTGAAAGTTGGGATGCACTCTTATTTTCCAAATGCGGATTTAAATCTATGATTAAATTTTAATTTTGAGAAATTAGTCAAAGGTGAAACTTTGTTGTGCGGTTTTGCTAAGGTTGGGCTTAAAGGGCGTGAAAATATTTTGGAATGTCTCAAAAGTTTGCATGCACGCTTGTTGATCAAATTGGCATCCAAATTTATGATCAAATTTAAATTCTCAGAAACTGCTCGAAAGGGAAACTCCGTCGTGCAGTTTCAACAGGGTTGGGCTTAAAGGGGGTCAAAATAGCTTGAAACCTCACGAAAGTTCGCGTGCATGCTTGTCTATCCAATATTCATCCAAGCATATGTTCAGGTTGAAATTCTAAGAATCTGGTCAAAGCTAAGACTGCATCATGCAGTTTTGTTAGGGTTTGGCATAAAGATGGCGAAAATAGCTCTCAACATCGTGAAAGTTGGCATGCATTCTTATTTTCCAAATGCGGATTTAAATATATGATTAAATTTTAATTTTCAGAAATTAGTCAAACGTGAAAATTTGTTGTGCAGTTTTGCTAAGGTTGGGCTTAAAGGGCGTGAAAATATTTTGGAATGTCTCAAAAGTTTGCATGCATGCTTGTTGATCAAATTGGCATCCAAATTTATGATCAAATTTAAATTCTCAGAAACTGCTCGAAAGGGAAACTCCGTCGTGTGGTTTCAACAGGGTTGGGCGTAAAGGGGGTCAAAATAGCTTGAAACGTCGTGAAAGTTGGCGTGCATGCATGTCTATCCAATATGCATCCAAACATATGATTAGGTTTAAATTCTAAGAATCTCGTCAAAGCTGAGACTGCATCATGCAGTTTTGTTAGGGTTTGGTTTAAAGATGGCGAAAATAGCTCTCAACATCGTGAAAGTTGGCATGCACTCTTATTTTCCAAATGCGGATTTAAATCTATGATTAAATTTTAATTTTGAGAAATTAGTCAAACGTGAAACTTCGTTGTGCGGTTTTGCTAAGGTTGGGCTTAAAGGGGGTGAAAATATTTTGGAATGTCTTAAAAGTTTGCATGCATGGTTGTTGATCAAATTGGCATCCAAATTTATGATCAAATTTAAATTCTAAGAAACTGCTCGAAAGGGAAACTACGCCGTGCGGTTTCAACAGGGTTGGGCTTAAAGGGGGTCAAAATAGCTTGGAACGTCGCGAAATTTGGCGTGCATGCATGTCAATCCAATATGCATCCAAACATATCATCAGGTTTAAGTTCTAAGAATCTGGTCAAAGCTGAGACTGCATCATGCAGTTTTGTTAGGGTTTGGCTTAAAGATGGCAAAAATAGCTCTCAACGTCGTGAAAGTTGGCATGCACTCTTATTTTCCAAATGCAGATTTAAATCTATGATTAAATTTTCATTTTGAGAAATTAGTCAAACGTGAAACTTCGTTGTGCAATTTTGCTAAGGTTGGGCTTAAAGGGGGTTAAAATATTTTGGAATGTCTCAAAAGTTTGGATGCACGCTTGTTGATCAAATTGGCATCCAAATTTATGATCAAATTTAAATTCTAAGAAACTGCTCGAAAGGGAAACTACGTCGTGCGGTTTCAACAGGGTTGGGCTTAAAGGGGGTCAAAATAGCTTGAAACGTCATGAAATTTGGCGTGCATGCCTGTCAATCCAATATGCATCCAAACTTATCATCAGGTTTAAATTCTAAGAATCTGGGCAAAGCTGAGACTGCATCATGCAGTTTTGTTAGGGTTTGGCTTAAAGATGGCAAAAATAGCTCTCAACATCGTGAAAGTTGTCATGCACTCTTATTTTCCAAATGCAGATTTAAATCTATGATTAAATTTTAATTTTGAGAAAAATTAGTCAAACGTGAAACTTCGTTGTGCGGTTTTGCTAAGGTTGGGCTTAAAGGGGGTGAAAATATTTTGGAATGTCTCAAAATTTTGCATGCACGCTTGTTGATCAAATTGGCATCCAAATTTATGATCAAATTTAAATTCGGAGAAACTTCTCGAAAGGGAAACTTCGTCGTGCGGTTTCAACAGGGTTGGGCTTAAAGGGGGTAAAAATAGCTTGAAACATCGTGAAAGTTGGCGTGCATGCTTGTTTATCCAATATGCATCCAAACATATGACCAGGTTCAAATTCTAAGAATCTGGTCAAAGCTGAGACTGCATCATGCAGTCTTGTTAGGGTTTGCCTTAAAGATGGCGAAAATAGCTCTCAACATCATGAAAGTTGGCATGCACTCTTATTTTCCAAATGCGGATTTAAATCTATGATTAAATTTTAATTTTGAGAAATTAGTCAAACGTGAAACTTCGTTGTGCGGTTTTGCTAAGGTTGGCCTTAAAGGGGGTGAAAATATTTTGGAATGTCTCAAAAGTTTGCATGCACGCTTGTTGATCAAATTGGCATCCAAATTTATGATCAAATTTAAATTATGAGAAACTGCTCGAAAGGGAAACTCCGTCGTGTGGTTTCAATAGGGTTGGGCTTAAAGGGGGTCAAAATAGCTTGAAACCTCACGAAAGTTGGCGTGCATGCTTGTCTATCCAATATGCACCCAAACATATGACTAGGTTTAAATGTTAAGAATCTGGTCAAAGCTGAGACTGCATCATGCAGTTTTGTTAGGGTTTGGCTTAAAGATGGCGAAAATAGCTCTCAACATCGTGAAAGTTGGCATGCACTCTTATTTTCCAAATGCGGATTTAAATCTATGATTAAATTTTAATTTTGAGAAATTAGTCAAACGTGAAACTTTGCTGTGTGGTTTTGCTAAGGTTGGGCTTAAAGCTCGTGAAAATATTTTGGAATGTCTGAAAAGTTTGCATGCATGCTTGTTCATCAAATTGGCATCCAAATTTATGATCAAATTTAAATTCTCAGAAACTGCTCGAAAGGGAAACTCCGTCGTGCAGTTTCAATAGGGTTGGGCGTAAAGGGGGTCAAAATAGCTTGAAATGTCGCGAAAGTTGGCATGCATGCTTGTCTATCCAATATGCATCCAAACATATGATTAGGTTTAAATTCTGAGAATCTGGTAAAAGCTGAGACTGCATCATTCATTTTTGTTAGGGTTTGGCTTAAAGATGGCGAAAATAGCTCTCAACATCGTGAAAGTTGGCATGCACTCTTATTTTCCAAATGCGGATTTAAATCTATGATTAAATTTTAATTTTGAGAAATTAGTCAAACGTGAAACTTTGCTGTGTGGTTTTGCTAAGGTTGGGCTTAAAGCTCGTGAAAATATTTTGGAATGTCTGAAAAGTTTGCATGCATGCTTGTTCATCAAATTGGCATCCAAATTTATGATCAAATTTAAATTCTCAGAAACTGCTCGAAAGGGAAACTCCGTCGTGCAGTTTCAATAGGGTTGGGCGTAAAGGGGGTCAAAATAGCTTGAAATGTCGCGAAAGTTGGCATGCATGCTTGTCTATCCAATATGCATCCAAACATATGATTAGGTTTAAATTCTGAGAATCTGGTAAAAGCTGAGACTGCATCATTCATTTTTGTTAGGGTTTGGCTTAAAGATGGCGAAAATAGCTCTCAACATCGTGAAAGTTGGCATGCACTCTTATTTTCCAAATGCGGATTTAAATCTATGATTAAATTTTAATTTTGAGAAATTAGTCAAACGTGAAACTTTGCTGTGTGGTTTTGCTAAGGTTGGGCTTAAAGCTCGTGAAAATATTTTGGAATGTCTGAAAAGTTTGCATGCATGCTTGTTCATCAAATTGGCATCCAAATTTATGATCAAATTTAAATTCTCAGAAACTGCTCGAAAGGGAAACTCCGTCGTGCAGTTTCAATAGGGTTGGGCGTAAAGGGGGTCAAAATAGCTTGAAATGTCGCGAAAGTTGGCATGCATGCTTGTCTATCCAATATGCATCCAAACATATGATTAGGTTTAAATTCTGAGAATCTGGTAAAAGCTGAGACTGCATCATTCATTTTTGTTAGGGTTTGGCTTAAAGATGGCGAAAATAGCTCTCAACATCGTGAAAGTTGGCATGCACTCTTATTTTCCAAATGCGGATTTAAATCTATGATTAAATTTTAATTTTGAGAAATTAGTCAAACGTGAAACTTTGCTGTGTGGTTTTGCTAAGGTTGGGCTTAAAGCTCGTGAAAATATTTTGGAATGTCTGAAAAGTTTGCATGCATGCTTGTTCATCAAATTGGCATCCAAATTTATGATCAAATTTAAATTCTCAGAAACTGCTCGAAAGGGAAACTCCGTCGTGCAGTTTCAATAGGGTTGGGCGTAAAGGGGGTCAAAATAGCTTGAAATGTCGCGAAAGTTGGCATGCATGCTTGTCTATCCAATATGCATCCAAACATATGATTAGGTTTAAATTCTGAGAATCTGGTAAAAGCTGAGACTGCATCATTCATTTTTGTTAGGGTTTGGCTTAAAGATGGCGAAAATAGCTCTCAACATCGTGAAAGTTGGCATGCACTCTTATTTTCCAAATGCGGATTTAAATCTATGATTAAATTTTAATTTTGAGAAATTAGTCAAACGTGAAACTTTGCTGTGTGGTTTTGCTAAGGTTGGGCTTAAAGCTCGTGAAAATATTTTGGAATGTCTGAAAAGTTTGCATGCATGCTTGTTCATCAAATTGGCATCCAAATTTATGATCAAATTTAAATTCTCAGAAACTGCTCGAAAGGGAAACTCCGTCGTGCAGTTTCAATAGGGTTGGGCGTAAAGGGGGTCAAAATAGCTTGAAATGTCGCGAAAGTTGGCATGCATGCTTGTCTATCCAATATGCATCCAAACATATGATTAGGTTTAAATTCTGAGAATCTGGTAAAAGCTGAGACTGCATCATTCATTTTTGTTAGGGTTTGGCTTAAAGATGGCGAAAATAGCTCTCAACATCGTGAAAGTTGGCATGCACTCTTATTTTCCAAATGCGGATTTAAATCTATGATTAAATTTTAATTTTGAGAAATTAGTCAAACATGAAACTTCGTTATGCGGTTTTGCTAAGCTTGGGTTTAAAGGGGGTGAAAATATTTTGGAATATCTCAAAAGTTTGCATGCACGCTTGTTGATAAAATTGGCATCCAAATTTATGATCAAATTTAAATTCTAAGAAACTGCTCGAAAGGGAAACTCCGTCGTGCGGTTTCAATAGGGTTGGGCGTAAAGGGGGTCAAAATAGATTGAAACGTCGCGAAAGTTGGCGTGCATGCTTGTCTATCCAATATGCATCCAAACATATGATTAGGTTTAAATTCTAAGAATCTGGTCAAAGCTGAGACTGCATCATGCAGTTTTGTTAGGGTTTGGCTTAAAGATGGCGAAAATAGCAATCAACATCGTGAAAGTTGGCATGAACTCTTATTTTCCAAATGCGGATTTAAATCTATGATTAAATTTTAATTTTGAGAAATTAGTCAAACGTGAAACTTCGTTGTGCGGTTTTCCTAAGGTTGGGATTAAAGGGGGTGAAGATATTTTGGAATGTCCCAAACGTTTGCATGCACGCTTGTTGATCAAATTGGCATCCAAATTTATGATCAAATTTAAATTCTAAGAAATTGCTCGAAAGGGAAACTACGCCGTGCGGTTTCAACAGGGTTGGGCTTAAAGGGGGTCAAAATAGCTTGAAACGTCGCGAAATTTGGCGTGCATGCTTGTCAATCCAATATGCATCCAAACATATCATCAGGTTTAAGTTCTAAGAATCTGGTCAAAGTTGAGAGTGCATCATGCAGTTTTGTTAGGGTTTGGCTTAAAGATGGCAAAAATAGCTCTCAACATCGTGAAAGTTGGCATGCACTCTTATTTTCCAAATGCAGATTTAAAGCTATGATTAAATTTTAATTTTGAGAAATTAGTCAAACGTGAAACTTCGTTGTGCAATTTTGCTAAGGTTGGGCTTAAAGGGGGTTAAAATATTTTGGAATGTCTCAAAAGTTTGCAGGCACGCTTGTTGATCAAATTAGCATCCAAATTTATGATCAAATTTAAATTCTGAGAAACTGCTCGAAAGGGAAACTCCGTCGTGCGGTTTCAACAGGGTTGGGCTTAAAGGGGGTCAAAATAGCTTGAAACGTCGCGAAAGTTGGCGTGGATGCTTGTCTATCCAATATGCATCCAAACATATGATCAGGTTTAAATTCCAAGAATTTGGTGAAAGCGGAGACTGCATCATGCAGTTTTGTTAGGGTTTGGCTTAAAGATGGCGAAAATAGCTCTCAACATCGTGAAAGTTGGCATGCACTCGTATTTTCCAAATGCGGATTTAAATCTATGATTAAATTTTAATTTTGAGAAATTAGTCAAACGTGAAACTTTGCTGTGCGGTTTTGCTAAGGTTGGGCTTAAAGAGGGTGAAAATATTTTGAAATGTCTCAAAAGTTTGCATGCACGCTTGTTGATCAAATTGCCATCCAAATTTATGATCAAATTTAAATTCTAAGAAACTGCTCGAAATATAAACTCCGTCGTGCGGTTTCAACAGGGTTGGGCTTAAAGGGGGACAAAATAGCTTGAAACGTCGCGAAAGTTGGCGTGCATGCTTGTCTATCCAATATGCATCCAAACATATGATCAGGTTCAAATTCCAAGAATCTGGTCAAAGCTGAGACTACATCATGCAGTTTTGTTAGGGTTTGGCTTAAAGATGGCGAAAATAGCTCTCAACATCGTGAAAGTTGGCATGCACTCTTATTTTTGCAAATGCAGACTAAATCTATGTTTAAATTTTAATTTTTTGAAATTAGTCAAGCGTGAAACTTTGTTGTGCGGTTTTGCTAAGGTTGGGCTTAAAGCGGGTGAAAATATTTTGGAATGTCTGAAAAGTTTGCATGCACGCTTGTTGATCAAATTGGCATCCAAATTTATGATCAAATTTAAATTCTAAGAAACTGCTGGAAAGGGAAGCTCTGTCGTTCGGTTTCAACAGGGTTGGGCTTAAAGGGGGTCAAAATAGCTTGAAACGTCGCGAAAGTTTGCGTGCATGCTTGTCTATCAGATATGCATCCAAACATATGAGCAGGTTTAAATTCTATGAATCTAGTCAAAGCTGAGACTGCATCATGCAGTTTTTTTAGGGTTTGGCATAAAGATGGTGACAATAGCTCTCAACATCGTGAAAGTTGGCATGCACTCTGATTTTCCTAATGCGGATATAAATCTATGATTAAATTTTAATTGTGAGAAATTAGTCAAACGTGAAACTTCGTTGTGCGATTTTTCTAAGGTTGGGCTTAAAGGGGGTGAAAATATTTTGGAATGTCTCAAAAGTTTGCATGCACGCTTGTTGATCAAATTGGCATCCAAATTTATGATCAAATTTAAATTCTAAGAAACTGGTCGAAAGGGAAACTCCGTCGTGCAGTTTCAACAGGGTTGGGCTTAAAGGGTGTCAAAATAGCTTGAAAAGTCGCAAAAGTTGGCGTGCATGCCTGTCTATCAAATATGCATCCAAACATATGATCAAGTTTAAATTCTAAGAATCTGGTCAAAGTTGAGACTGCATCATGCAGTTTTCTTAGGGTTTGGCTTAAAGATGGCGAAAATAGCTCTCAACATCATGAAACTTGGCATGCACTCTTATTTTCCAAAAATGCGGATTTAAATCTACGATTAAATTTTAATTTCGAGAAACTAGTCAAACGTGAAACTTCGTTGTACGGTTTTGCTAAGCTTGGGCTTAAAGCTGGTGAAAATATTTTGGAATGTCTCAAAAGTTTGCATGCACGCTTGTTGATCAAATTGGCATCCAAATTTATGATCAAATTTAAATTCTAAGAAACTGCCAGAAAGGGAAACTCCGTCGTGCGGTTTCAACAGGGTTGGGATTAAAGGGGGTCAAAATAGCTTGAAACGTCGCGAACGTTGGCGTGCATGCTTGTCTATCCAATATGCATCCAAACATATGATCAGGTTTAAATTCTAAGAATCTGGTCAAGGCTGAGACTGCATCATGCAGTTTTGTTAGGGTTTGGCTTAAAGATGACGAAAATAGCTCTCAACATCGTGAAAGTTGGCATGCACTCTTATTTTCCAAATGCAGATTTAAATCTATGATTAAATTTTAATTTTGAGAAATTAGTCAAACGTGAAACTTTGTTGTGCGGTTTTGCTACGGTTGGGCTTAAAGGGGGTGAAAATATTTTGGAATGTCTCAAAAGTTTGCATGCACGCTTGTTGATAAAATTGGCATCCAAATTTATGATTAAATTTAAGTTCTAAGAAACTGCTCGAAAGGGAAACTCCGTCGTGCGGTTTCAACAGGGTTGGGATTAAAGGGGGTCAAAATAGCTTGAAACGCCACGAAGGTTGGCGTGCATGCTTGTCTATCCAAAATGCTTCCAAACATATGACCAGGTTTAAATTCTAAGAATTTGGTCAAAGCTGAGACTGCATCATGCAGTTTTGTTAGGGTTTGGCTTAAAGATGGAGAAAATAGCTCTCAACATCGTGAAAGTTGGCATGCACTCTTATTTTCCAAATCCAGATTTAAATCTATGATTAAATTTTAATTATGAGAAATTAGTCAAACGTGAAACTTCGTTGTGCGGTTTTGCTAAGGTTGGGCTTAAAGGGGGTGAAAATATTTTGAAATGTGTCAAAATTTTGCATGCATGCTTGTTAATCAATTTGGCATCCAAATTTATTATCAAATTTAAATTCTAAGAAACTACTCAAAAGGGAAACTCCGTCGTGCGGTTTGAACAAGGTTGGGCTTAAAGGGGGTCAAAATAGCTTGAAACGTCGCAAAAGTTGGCGTGCATGCTTGTCTATCCAATATGCATCCAAACATATGATCAGGTTTAAATTCTAAGAATCTGGTCAAAGCTGAGACTGTGTCATGCAGTTTTGTTAGGGTTTGGCTTAAAGATGGCAAAAATAGCTCTCAACATCGCGAAAGTTGGCATGCACTCTTATTTAGCAAATGCGGATTTAAATCTATGATTATATTTTAATTTTGAGAAATTAGTCAAACGTGAAACTTCGTTGTGCGGTTTTGCTAAGGTTGGGCTTAAAGGGGGTGAAAATATTTTGAAATGTGTCAAAATTTTGCATGCATGCTTGTTAATCAATTTGGCATCCAAATTTATTATCAAATTTAAATTCTAAGAAACTACTCAAAAGGGAAACTCCGTCGTGCGGTTTGAACAAGGTTGGGCTTAAAGGGGGTCAAAATAGCTTGAAACGTCGCAAAAGTTGGCGTGCATGCTTGTCTATCCAATATGCATCCAAACATATGATCAGGTTTAAATTCTAAGAATCTGGTCAAAGCTGAGACAGCATCTTGCAGTTTTATTAGCTTTTGGTTTAAAGATGGCGAAAATAGCTCTCAACATCGTGAAAGTTGACATGCACTCTTATTTTCCAAATGTGGATTTAAATCTTTGATTCAATTTTAATTTTGAGAAATTAGTCAAACGTGAAACTTCGTTGTGCGGTTTTGCTAAGGTTGGGCTTAAAGGGGGTGAAAGTATTTTCGAATGTCTCAAAAGTTTGCATGCACTCTTGTTGATCAAATTGGCATCCAAATTTATGATCAAATATAAATTCTGAGAAACTGCTCGAAAGGGAAACTCCATCGTGCAGTTTCAACAGGGTTGGGCTTAAAGGGGGTAAAAATAGCTTGAAACGTCGCGAAAGTTGGCGTGCATGCTTGTCTATCCAATATGCATCCAAACATATGATCAGGTTTAAATTCTAAGAATCTTGTCAAAGCTGAGACTACATCATGCAGTTTTTTTTAGGGTTTGGCTTAAAGATGGCGAAAATAGCTCTCAACATCGTGAAAGTTGGCATGCACTCTTATTTTTCAAATGCGGATTTAAATCTATGATTAAATTTTAATTTTGAGAAATTAGTCAAACGTGAAACTTCGTTGTGCAATTTTGCTAAGGTTGGGCTTAAAGGGGGTCAAAATAGCTTGAAACGTCGCGAAAGTTGGCGTGCATGCTTGTCTATCGAATATGCATCCAAACATATGATCAGGTTTAAATTCTAAGAATCTGGTCAAAACTGAGACTGCATCATGCAGTTTTGTTAGGGTTTGGCTTAAATATGGGGAAAACAGCTCTCAACATCGTGAAAGTTGGCATGCACTCTTATTTTCCAAATGCGGATTTAAATCTATGATTAAATTTTAATTTTGAGAAATTAGTCAAACGTGAAACTTCGTTGTGCAGTTTTGCTAAGGTTGGGCTTAAAGGGGGTGAAAATATTTTGGAATGTCTCAAAAGTTTTCATGCATGCTTGTTGATCAAATTGGCATCCAAATTTATGATCAAATTTAAATTCTAAGAAACTGCTCGAAAGGGAAACTCTGTCGTGCGGTTTCAACAGGGTTGGGCTTAAAGGGGGTCAAAATAGCTTGAAAAGACGTGAAAGTTGGCGTGCATGCCTATCTATCCAATATGCATCCAAACATATGATCAGGTTTAAATTCTAAGAATCTGGTGGAAGCG
>LPNX011211565.1:50242-94063 GCA_001517045.1 Pseudotsuga menziesii | reverse complement strand
ATAATTACAAATAAATAGTTCTATCTCCCCTTCTTAGGTCGAAATTGAAACTACCCAGCAGTTACATTAACTAACTAATTCAACTAATTGACTAAAAATAGCAAATCAGATTCCTGGCAAATATGACGAATTTCTGGGAAAATAGGTGTCAAAGAAGCTTCCACATCTCTCAATCCCTGACACTTGTGTAAAAATTGAGAGAGGTTTTTGTGAATGGGTCATTTATGAACAAAAACCTCTCTTTGTTTTTAAAACTTCATCTCCAAATGATCATAAACTGCCCCGCAAGATGAACACTAAAGCAGGAAAATATTAAAACTTTAAAATCCCTAGAAAATAGGCTGCAAAGATTAAATTGGATCTTTCAAAACTTGACACCTTGATAGCTGTTGCAAAACTGAGAGAGGTTTTTGTATATGGGTATCGTATGAACAAAAACCTCTTTTGGTTTCCAAAAATTCCTCTCCATCAGCTCGTGGTTTGCATTTTACTTAAATCACTCAAAACAGGAAAAATAGAGCAGAATTATGTGCCAAATACCCTGTTGAAAAGCATTTTTCTCTCTCTCCAAGTATCAGCTGATGAAGTGCTGTGTCAGCTGTATCTTGCAATTCTGGTGACTTGTAAGAAATCAAAGAAATTACCAGCAATGAACAATTTCTCTACAACCTTTTCTTTTCCAGCCTTGGCTCCCATAGGGAGGAGTGTTGACAGCACACCAGAACTTCTCAAAGTTATCTTGACAAACAGCACAATCCATAAGTCCTTCTGCTCCAACATATTGTTTCAATACTAATGATAGACCTTAGAAAGAACGTTTTGTAAGGAAGGCTTTAAAAGAACAGTCAACGGGCCTGTTTTTAGAATCGGAGGACTTTATGTAATCAGAGTAATCTGGTGCAACCACACAGGTCTCTGAACCTCTGAACACATTGCACTCTATTGCATTGTGTTTTGCATATTCTTCACCAACATATTTCAGCACACCTTCTTTGACCATAGTGGCAAAAAACGATTTTCCTGTAGCGCGCCTTTGTAATTTTTTGGCTCCAGCGCTACAAGAATAATTTTAACACTGTTTTGGTGCTTTTTTACAGCTTTTGGTCATTTTGCATAGAATTTAAAAGCTGCTTGAGTCATGGCTATGCTCAGAGTATGATTTGTGAATCCACCATTCAATATATTGACCTTTAGAACCCTTCAAAAGCTTAAAAGAACAAAACTAAATAAAAATCTGAAGGTAAAAATTGAAAATTTCACTAAAAATCTAAAAAATTTCACAGTAAGAAAAAGAGTAAACTCAAGCAAATATGCAAGCTAAAATAAAAATGACAATCAAACATAAAATTTGAAGAAACAAGTTCCTGATCGGCAGAAAAGTCAAGCAGACTTAAAAAGAACTCCAAGGGAGTTTCAGGTAGGTGAACATGTGTTCATCAAGGTGAGGCCCAAAAATATCTCTCTGAGATTGGGGAGTTGTGCAAAATTAGCACCTCGTTACTGTGGTCCATTTGAAATTATGTCCCAGATTGGACAAGTAGCTTATCAATTAGCATTACCACCAAATTTAAGAGTACATAATGTTTTTCACATTTCTGTATTAAAGAAATATGTTCATGATGCTACTCATGTTATTAACTAAAATGATGTACAGGTGGAACAAGAAGGTGATTTTCTGGTGGAAACGGACTATATCCTCAGGTGGAGGGAGATCACACTTCAGAACCGCACCATTGGACGGGTAAAGGTGCAATGGAAGCACCTTATTCCAGAGGAAGCCACCTGGGAATTGGAAAGCAATATGTGAGATGCATATCTAATTCCGTTCCAGGGGAATTCTAAAGATGAATAATAAATAACATCGAGGACGATGTTATATTCTTAAGGGGTGTGTATGTCACATACCCCAATTTTGCAAAAAAACAATATTATTTGATTTGATTTTATTCAAAGACAATATGTTAAATTTTATGCTAAGTTGCAAGTGATGACTCAGCAGAGTCAAGGATATTAAATGTAATTATGAATATTTTATCTATAAATAAATGAAAGTGGAGACAACAGCTTAAGAGAGCTGTTAAAAGACTATTTACTGGTCAAATTGGTGGAGGAGACTGGGTGGAGAGAAAACAGACAAGTGGCAGCATCCTCAAACCTCTTCCAACTGTTGCAGGTGGAAACCTCCCTACATTTGGGGTCATGATCCCCCAAGAAAGTGGGATCAGAGAAGGTGGCTCAATTAATGACAACTGAACCAAAAGACCTAGGCAGTGTTTATAAAAATGGCAATTGAAGAGAGCTGAGGCTGCTCATTCTAGAGAAGTGATCATTCAAGTGAATGTACTTCAGATAAATTCAATGGCAAGGGAATTTCTGGAAAGAGTTTGAGGGGTTAACTGCTAAGTGATCTAGTGCATATTTTCAGCTGAAGGTTCTTACTACTGAATGCAGAGTCATTACTGAGTCATTGGATTAGTTATTGTTTCCTTGCTCCACCAGTTCTCACCCAAGGAGACCACGAACAGGCTCCGAGGTCTAGAGGAAGCGTTGTTTGGGCGCTCTCCAGGAGTTGGTAGGGAGGAACAGCCTTCTAACGCTGTTGTTGTCCAGCTTAATCACGTTTTACAATATTTTTGTTTTACTGTGTTAAATCGTTAAAAGTGAATCTAATTGTTATCTAAATGTTAAATATTTAGTTGCAAAATATTAGAGTTAGTAATCTTTTAAGGAATGAATTTGAATAGATGAAAAATAATTCTAACTTGTGTTTTTCCACATCTGGAAGGACTAGACCGTACTCCAGCATAGTCAGAGTATTTAAAGTAGATGAAGGAAATGAGTAGAAACTGAAATGAATAGATGTAATATGCATTTAATAATAGCAAAGTATTTCATTGCAGTATGTAGATTAGTATCGAAAGACCAATAACCTAGTTATTTATGTTCTTTGTTATTGTAAATATACTGATAATGAAGTAGCAGTATTCCATTGCAGGTAGAAGAATTATTAGGTTAAAAAGATACCTTAGTAGATAAATGAAGTATTCTTTTACTCATGTGCATGAGAATAAACTATATTATGTTATCACTATTTCCTTTGTGTTTTATTTAATAACTAATTGTAAATGTAGTAGAAAAGATATAGTTAAACTACTTAGTGCATTCAGATAAACAAAGAAATAAACTATAATACTTAGTTTATTTACTATAATGTTAGCTAAATTAAGACAATAGTTACTGTAAACAAGAAAGGTTTTTATGGAAAATATTTATTGTTTATAAAAAATAGACTAGTTACTAAATGGATGTTACAAATAACTCTAACAAGAATTCTTTCTAACATTTCAGTAAGAATAATAAGAGTAGGACTATAATTAATTTTAACATTACATATCTATGTAAAAACTGATTTGAAATTATTAACAGGTTTATACAAGAAGAGTAACTATAGGGTTGAAACCCTTTATTATTTTCTCTGTTTTAATAAAAGAAAAGCAGTTAAGCTATAATTCTACTATTTGAAACATTATCATTGAACAATTGAACTATTGTAGATTGGTTACCGTCTTTATAGCAAATATATATATACAGATAATAATATTAATTTAAAAACAATATTTGTTTTACAAGTAAAGAACCTACTCAAATAAATTGAAAGAATTATTCAAAAACAAGGTTTTAATTTAGGAAACCCTAGCTCGAAATTTCTGAGCGTGTAGGTAAAATAGTTATATGACTGAGTAACAGTCTTCAAGCCATTAACAATATTTTTATCCAAAATAAATAATACACAGTAAAATTGTTATTACTCACGTGAATAGGGTAAAAACCCTAGGTTACAAAGTCACCATAATAGCTTTAAGATAAACTAAGTCCGAGCTCAAAGGAAAACCCTTATGCTTTTCAAAGAAACTGTGTATTGCTTGACAGGCCGAAAATGCTTAAACTTAAACAGAGTACAAAAACCAACTTAAAACCGGTGCACCTATATTATAACATGGGGTTTTAAATAACGAAAAACAACAGACCAAGTATCAAACATTTGTAAAAACATGAGAAACAAGCATTTACAAATCACGGCTTTGAGCCGGAGTTACCCTACTATAAGCGAGGGTTTAAACAAAAACCAAAACTAGTAAACTAACGAAAAACAACTCAAGACTGGGTAAAAACAATGCCGTATGTTCTTCCAACTGTAGACTTTCCCCTAAGGTCTGCGCAAGCGGGGAGAGCCATTTGGTAACCAGGGCTTACCCGTAGACTGTACACCAGTCCTTTTGTGTAGTGGTTCCTTCCAAAGGTTCTGCAAACTATCACCTACAAGATGAAAACCTAAACATATTTAGAAACTAGTGTAAAGAACTGAAACTGTAAATTGTTATATTTCTCAACTTCTTAAAAACGATGTATACCTGTAATGTTGGAATTCGAGGTAAAGATGAAGGCAAACCCACACCACGAGCACAACAAACCTCACATTCACCTGAGAAGGAGGAATCTTAGTTCAAGTTACAACAACATCGACAACTGAAGCAAGAGCAAGCCAAGACAGTGGCTAAACCATGATTTTCCACAACGAAACTACCAACTGTTTAATACAATCCTCACGCACAACAAGGTTGTTTTCAAACCTAATTAACTCATTCAAGAGCTATGACGTTATAAATCTCACCTATAAACAATAGCTTTTCAAAGAAAAATGCACAGACAGCGGAGCTGGAGGCAAGCAACTATAAGCCCTCATGGCTGCAGTGAACCCAATGAAGCAGAGACCGAAACCCTCGCTGAAGCAATGATGTTTAGGGTTGGAAGGTAAGGCTTATACGTCACGTATTTCATGGTGAGGAGAGTTCCACGTGTACTCAAATATTTTCATTTCATGGTGGGTTATTCGTATAGTCTCCACTGCAAATCATTCGAAGCCAATTATTTGTTAAATCAATTACATATGCATGTAGTAATAATGTGTTATCATATAAAGTCCAAATCATATCATTGCCAAACAAAGTCAAGCCTCGACGATGAACAAGTGTTATACCAATGTTTAAACATAATGTTTAACCTTATAAATTGCATATGGATTTGATGCACTTGTTTGTCAAGGGTTTATTTATGAATTCGATGCCTAGTATTGTAAGGATTTTATAACCTTTCTTAATCAAACTTGTAAGAAAAAGATTAAGAAGTTAGTATAAGTTTGAACAGGTTTGAAAAGGCCTTAAGTAACTTGGTCTTATAATCATGAACTATGAATGGTTAAGTTATAAGAATTAGAATTAAAACTAATAAGGTGTATAAAGATATAATAACACTTATACACAAGAATAGTTCCTACACTCAAAAAAGGATCTATAGTACTAGATGTAGGATATAAATCTATAAGTACATGATCATGGAACTCCATAATATTTACCAAGTTCTAAGATGAATCAAATCAAGAGGAAGTTAAAATTTAGAGTTAGAATAGTAAACTCTTTAGGATTTTATTGCATCCTATTCACATATAAGAAAATAGTAGGGTAATGTGAAATTGTCACATTATGTTGTTCATGAAGAAAATGGGATTTCCAACCACAATCTTGACAATTTTTATGTAGAGGATATCTCATAAACTACAAGCAATGTTAAGTTGATAATTTAACCATGTTGAGTCCTAATTGAAACAGAGTTGAAAAGAATACAATAGGCTTATGTTCCAAAAGACTTAGGTCTATTTGTATAATGATAAGTAGCGCTTTAATTATTATGATGATAATAGCAATAGACTCTTATGTCTAAGGAAGAGTTGTGAAATATTATCATGAACTCTTTTAAGAAATGGAAATCAGTTAGAGTAAAGTTAGAAGGAAATTTTTATCTATCTTAAAGATCTTACTGTTAAGAGACAAACAATAGGGCAACATTAATAACATCTAGGAGACAAAGATTAAGTAAAATAATATTGTGGATCAAGTAAAAGAAACATTGCTTTACCTTGCAGAATCTTGAGACTTCTAAGTAGAACTTTTACTCTAGCAGCATATTCTACGCTAAGAGAAATATATTTGATTTATCACCTTAATAAACTTTTACTAGGTCAAAAATTACCTGTCAATCCTGTAAAAATCCAGAATCCAGATACATTAGCAATCGCTAAGTAAGCCCCAGATAGAAAATGACTCCTCACCTACTTGACATTAAAACTACCAGTAGAGCTAAATAATCGAATGCGGATTACTTACATCACATATCAAAATTTAAAACAACAGTATTCTAAATGTGTTAAAGTTAAATGGTTACTTTTATTTTTCATATCTTATAATAGCTGCTAGTAGTTATCTAACTGCAACTGTAAACATTTTATGTTATCTCAAAGTTTTAATTTTTTGTGAAAACTTGGGGTTTTGACACGTGGTATCAGAGCACAAGGTTCAAACACTAGGCCTTGATGAATCCCAACTAGATTTTATGAAACAGTAAATTGAATTATTATGCTGATGTATTTTCTTTTAAATGTTATTCAACAGAGAAATTGTTTTCTGAAGTTTAACAAATAGGTATGGAAAGGCTGAAAGAATATGCAGAGGAGAAATCTCCAGTTACTGAACCAGGAAACTTACCAAGAGATCCTATACTAGAGGATTTAACTAACAATTCCTAAGAACTGTTACAAACTGTAAAAGACCTAAAATATGAAATGGAGTCTATAAAATGAGAGAATGAAAGGATTCCGAGGGTTCAGGAGGAGCTGAATCAATTCCTAATAGAAAGGTTTCAAACTGAGGGTAGGGGTAGAAGAACTGAACCAGGAGATACAAGTCATCAACGTAAATCTAAAAAGATGAAACATACTAAATATGAAAGCAGTTCATCTTCTGAGGTGTTTGGTGAACAACGAAATTTCCATTCTACTAGTGATAGTAGTGATGATAATCATTACACTAAAAAGAGGAAATACAAACCTTATGAGAAAATTTCTGGGGAATTCAAAAAGATAAAACCACCAACATTCAATGGAGAGACTGAGAAGGGGGAGGAAGCGGAATCCTGGTTATCTGGGATGAAAAAGTACTTCCAAAAATATAACTATTCTAACCAATTAAAGACTAGAATGGCTATCTACAACCTCTCAGGAAAGGCTAACATTTGGTGGCAAGACTTGAAGAGAGTTAAAGGAATTAAAGAGAATAATGCAAATTGGAGTACCTTCAAGAGGTACTTTAAAAAGAAATTTATTTCTGAGCAATATTATGAAGAGAGAGCAAAAGAATTTTATGAGCTTAAATTATGATCAATGACAATGAAAGATCTAAACAGTAAGTTTTTGAGTCTACTTAGGTATGTTCCATACCTTGTAGATGAGAAATGAAAGGTACAACGATTCCTCAGCTGTCTACCTTATCATATTAAGGACAGGATTGAATATGACAATCCAAAGACTTTGGAAGAAGCTATGAGGAAAGCTAACTTCTATTTTGAACAGAATCGGAAGAAAAAAAGCTTGGCCAACTGGAAAGCCAAATAAAATAATAACCAGTATGAACAAAAGAAGAAGGATTTTGTGCCCAATAGAAATTCTAAGAACAATAAGGTGAGAAATTATCCTAATAATAAGAACTTCCAAGGAAATAAGAATAATTCTCCGAACAATCAGAATAATTCCAAGGGTAAAGAATTTGCTAATAACGATGGTAATTATACCAATAACTTTGAGCGCAAAGAACCTATAAAGTGTTGGGAGTGTAATGACCCACACTATTCTTCAGTCTATCCTAATAGCAAGAAGACTATTAGCAATATTCATACCATAGAGGAGGAGATAACTGTTGGGGAATTAGCGAGTACTATGCCCAGAATCAACGCAGCCTTGGAGAATCGACAAGCAGAATATTAGACTTCCATGGTGGAAGTAGAAGGTATGATAAATCAAACCCCTGTAACTATTTTAATTGATCCTGGAGCTAGTCTCAGTTATATTGCACCTAAAATGGTAGAAAAATGTAAGTTACCTGTTGAAAAATTTGAAAATTCTTGGTTGGTTCAGTTAGCCACTAGTGCTAAAAGGAAGGTAACTTTTTTTGTAAAAGAATGTGCAATAGTTATGGATCATTTTGAAACTGTTATAAAGCTTAATGTATTGCCTCTTGGTTCTTATGATTTACTGATTGGTATGGACTGGTTAGAACAGCATAGGGTAATTTTAAATTGTTATGATAAAACCTTCACATGTTTAAACAGTGATGGAAAACCAGTAAGTGTAAAAGGAATCCCTAGAAAAACCACCATAAGGCAGATTTCTGCTCTACAGCTTAAGAGAGTTGTTAGGAAGGGATGTAAATATTATGCAGTAACAATAACTGATGCGGAAAATCTAAATAAGATAGATAAATTAAAATTGGAAGACATACCATTCTTAAGAGAATATGTTGATGTATTCCCTGAAGAAATTCCTGGACTACCTCCGAAAAGGGAATTGGATTTCACCATTGAGTTGGTACCTGGTGCAGTACCTAGCTCAAAGGCCCCTTATCGAATGAACATACTTGAACTTAATTTATTAAAGTCCCAATTAAAATAATTAATTAATAAAGAGTATATTTGACCTAGTGTGTCTCCCTAGGGGGCACCTGTCATCTTCGTTAAGAAAAAGGACGGAACCATGCGAATTTGCATAGATTACAGTTACTGAATAAGATGACCATTAAAAATCAATATCCGTTGCCCCGCATAGATGATATATTTGATCAACTATATGAAGCCATGGTGTTTTCAAAAATAGATTTAAGGTCTGGATATCATCAAGTTAGGGTTAAAGATGAAGACATCTTTAAGACAGCTTTTAGAACTCGATATGGTCATTACGAGTTTGTCGTCATGCCATTCGGGCTCACTAATGCTCCAGCTGTTTTCATGTGTTTAACGAACATCGTTATGCATAAGTATCTAGATAAGTTTGTAGTCGTGTTCATTGACGACATTTTAATCTATTCAAAAACTGAAGAAGAACATAAAGAACATTTAAAAATTGTTTTGCAAGAATTACGAGATCATCAACTTTTTGCAAAGTTTAGTAAATTTGATTTCTTCAAGGATAAGATACAGTACTTGGGTCATGTGGTGACCAAGGAGAGGATTTCAGTAGATCCCAAAAAGATAAAAGCAATCGAAAATTGGTCGAATCCTAAGGATGTAACTGATGTTTGATATTTCATGGGAATTACCGGTTACTACCTGAGATTCATTGAAGGTTTTTCGAGGATCACGAATCCAATAAATTCTTTACAGAAGAAAGGGAAGAAGTTTGATTGGAACCAGAAATGTGAAGAAAGATTTAAAAAGTTAAAACCTTTATTAACGAGCGCACCTATTTTAAGAATAGCTAATCCTAATAAAGAATTTATAGTGTGCACTGACGCCTCCAATGATGGCTTAGGTGGTGTTCTGACTTAAGAAGGGCATGTTATTGCCTATGAGTCAAGAAAAATAAAAATTCATGAAAAGAATTATGCAACATACGATCTAGAATTAGTAGCTGTTATACATGCTTTAAATATGTGGCGACATCACCTAATTGGCAAAAAATTTATTTTAATGATTTATAATAAAGGATTAAAGTATATGTTATATCAGCCTAATCTAAATGCCAGACAAGCTAGGTGGCTAACTTTCCTAAGTGAGTATGATTTTGAAATTCAACACATAAAAGGTAAAGAAAATAAAGTTGTTGATGCATTAAGTAGGAATGCAAGGATGAATTTTGCAGCAGCTATCAGCACTTATACTACAGATTTGGATGAACAACTTAAAGTAGGAATAGAACAAGATGAAATTTACATAAATTTACAAACTAAAACTAAAGAAAATTCAACAGAAAGCTAAGTAAAGGGTACAATTTGAATGCCAAAGAATTTTTACTGTATAAAGAAAGAATGTGTGTACCTAATGTACCTAAAGTTAAGCTGTTAATTCTGGATGAAATTCATAAAAGTCCATACTCAGGTCATCCAGACTATCAAAAGACAATAACTATGTTAAGAAAAGAATATTTTTGGCCTAATATGAAGACTGAAGTAGTAGAATATATTGCTAGGTGTTTTGAATGTCAGCAGGTGAAAACTGAACATCAACACCCAGCAGGATTACTTCATCCATTACCCATTCCTAGCTGGAAATGGGAAATAATCAGTCTCGATTTTGTTACTGGATTGCCTAGAAATTAGAATTTAAATGAATCTATCATTGTAGTAGTTGATTAGTTAAGTAAATAAGCTCACTTTATACTTGTTAAAACTACATATAAATCTGCAAACATAGCTGATATCTTTCTAAAATAGATTTTCCGATTGCATGGAATATCGAATGTAATAATCTCAGATAGAGATCCTAAATTTACAGCTAATTTTTGGAAGTCTCTGTTTAAAGGATTAAACACTATACTAAATTTTAGTACTTATTTCCATCCTCAAACAGATGGACAAACTAAAAGAGTAAACCAAATACTGGAAGATTTATTAAGAATGTATGTGAAAGACCAGCCAGGTAAATGGGAGGATTATTTGCATCTGGTAGAATTTGCTTATAATAATAATTTTCAGACATCAGCCAGATTTAGTCCTTTCAAAATTTTGTATGGAAGGAAATGTAATACTCCTATCTCTTGTAGTAATCTGGTGGATAGATTGGTATTAGGTCCTAAACTGTTAAAGGAAATGGAAGAAATTGTAAAACAGGTGCAGGGTAATTTGAAAGTTGCGCAGGATCGGCAGAAAAGTCAAGCAGACTTAAAAAGAACTCCAAAGGAGTTTCAGGTAGGTGAACATGTGTTCATCAAGGTGAGGCCCAAAAAGATCTCTCTGAGATTGGGGAGTTGTGCAAAATTAGCACCTCGTTACTATGGTCCATTTGAAATTTTGTCCAGGATTAGACAAGCAGCTTGTCAATTAGCATTACCACCAAATTTAAGAGTACATAATGTTTTTCACATTTCTGTATTAAAGAAATATGTTCATGATGCTACTCATGGTGTTAACTGGAATGATGTACAGGTGGAACCAGAAGGATATTTTTTTGTCGAACCAGACTGTATCCTTGGGTGGAGGGAGATCACATTTCAGAACCGCACCATTGGACAGGTGAAGGTGCAATGGAAGCACCTTAGTCCAGAGGAAGCCACCTAAGAATTGGAAAGCAATATGCAAGATGCATATCCAATTCTGTTCCAAGGGAATTTTGAAGATGAATAATAAATAACATCAAGACGATGTTATATTCTTAGGGGGTGTGTATGTCACATGCCCCAATTTTGCAAAAAAAAAAATTATTTTATTTGATTTTATTCAAAGACAATATGTTAAATTTTATGCTAAGTTGCAAGTGATGACTCAGCAGAGTCAAGGATAGATATTACATGTAATTCTAAATATTTTAATTATAAATAAATGAAAGTGGAGACAACAGCTTAAGAGAGCTGTTAAAAGAGTGTTTATTGTTCAAATTGGTGGAGGAGACTGGGTGGATAGCAAACAGACAAGTGGTAGCATCCTCAAACCTCTTTCAACTATTGTAGGTGGAAACCTCCCTACATTTGGGGTCATGATCCCCCAAGAAAGTGGGATCAGAGCAGGTGGCTCAATTAATGACAACTGACCCAAAAGACCTAGGCAATATTTATAAAAATTCCCATTGAAGAGAGTTGAGGCTGCGCATTCTAGAGAAGTGCTCATTCAGGTGAATGTACTTCAGATAAATTCAATGGCAAGGGAATTTGTGGAAAGATTTTGAGGAGTTAACTACTAAGTGATCTAGTGCATCTTTTCAGCTGAAGGATCTTACTGCTGAGTGCAGAGTTATTGGACTAGTTATTGTTTGCTTGCTCCACCAGTTCTCAGCCAAGGAGACTAGGAACAGGATCGGGGGTCCTGAAGAAGTGTCGTTTAGGTGCTCTCCAGGATTTGGTAGGGAGGATCAGCCTCCTAACGTTGTTGTTGTCCAGCTTAATCAGGTTCTACAATCTTTTTGTTTTACTGTGTTAAATGGTTAAAAGTGAATCTGATTGTTATCTAAATGTTAAATATTTAGTTGCAAAATATTAGAGTTAGTAATCTTTTATTTATTTGAAGGAATGAATTTGAATAGAGGAAAAATAATTCTAACCTGTGTTTTTCCACATCTAGAAGGACCAAACCGTACTCCAGCATAGGCAGAGTATTTAAAGTAGATGAAGGAAATGAGTAGAAACTGAAATGAATAGATGTAATATACATTTCATAATAGCAAAGTATTTCATTGCAGTATGTAGATTAGTATCAAAAGACTAATAACCTTGTTATTTATGTTCTTTTTTATTGTAAATATATTGATAATGAAGTAGCAGTATTCCATTACAGGTAGAAGAATTATTAGGTTAAAAAGAAACCTTAGTAGATAAATGAAGTATTCTTTTACTCATGTGCATGAGAATAAGCTGTATTATGTTATAACTATTTCCTTTTTGTTTTATTTAATAACTAATTGTAAATGCAGTAGAAAAGATACAGTTAAACTACTTAGTACGTTTATATAAACAAAGAAATAAACTATAATACTTAGTTTATTTACTATAATGTTAGCTAAATTAAGACAATAGTTACTGTAAACAAGAAAGGTTTTTATGGAAAATATTTATTGTTTATCAAAAATAGACTAGTTACAAAATGGATGTTACAAATAACTCTAACAAGAATTCTTGCTAACATTTCAGTAAGAATAATAAGAGTAGGATTATAATTAATTTTAACATTACATATCTATGTAAAAACTGATCTGAAATTATTAACAGGTTTATACAAGAAGAGTAACTACAACATCGAAACCCTTTATTATTTTCTTTGTTTTAATAAAAGAAAAACAGTTAAGCTATAATTCTACTGTTTGAAACATTATCATTGAACAATTGAACTATTGTAGATTGGTTACAGTCTTTATAGCAAAAATATATATACAGATAATAATATTAATTTAAAAACAATACTTGTTTTACAAGTAAAGAACCTACTCAAATAAATTGAAAGAATTATTCAAAAACAAGGGTTTCATTTAGGAAACCCTAGCTCGAAATTTATGAACCTGTAGGTAAAATAATTATATGACTGAGTAACAGTCTTCAAGCCATTAACAATATTTTTATGCAAAATAAATAATACACAGTAAAATTGTTATTACTCAGGCGAATAGGGTAAAAACCCTAGTTTATAAAGTCACCATAATAGCTTTAAGATAAACTAAGTCTGAGCTCAAAGGAAAACCCTTATGCTTTTAAAAGAAACTGTGTGTTGCTTGACAGGCCGAAAAGGCTTAAACTTAAATAGAGTACAAAAACCAGCTTAATACCGGTGCACCCATATCGTAACATGGGGTTTTAAGTAATGAAAAACAACAGACCAAGTATCAAACATTTGTAAAAACACGAGAAACAAGCATTTACAAATCATGCCTTGAGCCGGAGTTACCCTGTTGTAAGAGAGGCTTTAAACAAAAACCAAAACTAGTAAATTGACGAACAACAACCCAAGACTGGGTAAAACCTATGCCGTATTTTCTTCCAACTGTAAAATTTCCCCTAAGGTCTGCACAAGCGGGGAGATCCGTTTGCTAACCAGGGTTTACCCATAGACTGTATGTCGGTCCTTTTGTGTAGTGGTTCCTTCCAAAGGTTCTGTGAACTGTCACCTGCAAGATGAAAACCTAAACATATTTAGAAACTGGTGTAAAGAGATGAAACTGTAAATTGTTATATTTCTCAACTTCTTAAAAATGATGTATACCTGTAATGCTGGAATCTGAGGTTAAGATGAAAGCAGACTAACACCACGAGCACAAAAAACCTCGCATTCACCTGAGAAGGAGGCATCTGAGTTCAAGTTTCAACAACATTGACAACTGAAGCAAGAGCAAGCCAAGACAGTGGCTAAACCACGATTTTCCACAACAAAACTGCCAACTGTGTAATACAATCCTCACACACAACAAGGTTGTTTGCAAACCTAATTAACTCATTCATGAGCTATGGGGTTATAAATCTCACCTCTAAACAACATAGTTTCAAATAAAAATGCACAGACAGTGGAGCTGGAGGCAAGGAACTGCGAGCCCTCATGGCCGCAGTGAACCCAACGAAGCAGAGACCGAAACCCTCGTTGAAGCAATGAAGTTTAGGGTTGCAAGGTAAGGTTTATACATCAGGTATTGCATGGTGAGGAGAGTTCCACGTGTACTCAAATCTTTTCATTTCACGGTGGGTTATTCGTATAGTCTCCAGTGCAAATCATTCGAACCCAATTATTTGTTAAATCAATTACTTATGCATGTAGTAATAATGTGTTAGCATATAAAGTCCAAATCATATCATTTCCAAACAAAGTCAAGCCTCGACGATGAATAAGTGTTACATTTAAACATAATGTTTAACCTTATAAATAGCTTTTGTAAAGAACCAAATTACATATGGATTCGATGCACTTGTTTCTCAAAGGTTTATTTATGAATTCGATGCCTAATATTGTAAGGATTTTATAACCTTTCTTAATCAAACTTGTAAGAAAAAGATTAAGAGGTTAGTATAAGCTTGAACCAATTTGAAAAGGCTTTAAGTAACTTGGTCTTATAATCATGAACTATGAATGGTTAAGTTATAAGAATTAGAATTAAAACTAATAAGGTGTATAAAGATATAATAACACTTATACACAAGAATAGTTCCTACACTCAAAAAAGGATCTATAGTACTAGATGTAGGATATAAATCTATAAGTACATGATCATGGAACTCCATAATATTTACCAAGTTCTAAGAAGAATCAAATCAAGAGGAAGTTAAAATTTAGAGTTAGAATAGTAAACTCTTTAGGATTTTATTGCATCCTATTCACATATAAGCAAATAGTAGGGTAATGCGAAATTGTCACATTATGTTGTTCATGAATAAAATGGGATTTCCAACCACGATCTTGACGATTTTTATTTAGAGGATATCTCATAAACTATAGGCAATGTTAAGCGGATAATTTAGCCATGTTGAGTCCTAATTGAAACAGAGTTGAAAAGAATAGAATAGGCTTATGTTCCGAAAGACTTAGGTCTATTTGTATAATGATAAGCAGCGCTTCAATTATTATGATGATAATAGCAATAGACTCTTATGTCCAAGGAAGAGTTATGAAATATTACCATGAACTCTTTTAAGAACTAGAAATCAGTTATAGTAAAGTTAGAAGGAATTTTTTATCTATGTTAAAGATCTTACTGTTAAGAGACAAATAGTAGGGAGACATTAATAACCTCTACGATACAAAGATTAAGTAAAATAATATTGTGGATCAAGTAAAAGAAACATTACTTGACCTTGCAGAATCTTGAGTCTTCTAAGTAGAACTTTTACTCAAGCAGTATATTCTACACTAAGAGAAATATATCTGATTTATCGCCTTAATAAAATTTTACTGGGTCAAAAATTACCTGTCAAGCCTGTAAAGATCCAGAATCTAGATATGTTAGCAATCGCTAAGTAAGCCCCAGCTAGAAAATGACTCCTCACCTACTTGACATTAAAACTACCAGTAGAGCTAAATAATCGAATGAGGATTACTTACTTCACATATCAAAATTTAAAACAGCATTAGTCTAAATGTGTTAAATTTAAATGGTTACTTTTATTTTTCATATATTATAATCGTTGCTAGCAGTTATCTAACTGCAACTGTAAACATTTTATGTTATCTCAAAATTTTAAATTTTTGTGAAAATTTGAGGTTTTGACACGGCTCTTGCCACCGTATTTTTGTTTCATAAGATACGCCACTACTTCCTCTCAAGATGCACTTGATTCTTGGTTGATTCCAACCCCATGAGGTATCTCTTGATATGCCGCCTTGTTCGAGGTCGTGCTTCCAAGTAGATTGTCATTCTCCATGAGTATGATTTGGAACTTGTTGCCCCCAAAAGAATGAAATTTTTGGTTTTAGCTTCCTTAATGAAAGAATTCCCCCCTATTCTATTTCACCACCTATAATGACCAGTCTGGGCCTTATTTTTCATCTCCACAGAAGACCCATGGTATGGGGGCATTGTCCTATACCCGCGCACATAGAAATTCAGCCCCATTTAAGCTACGAATATCGTCGTCGTATTCGGCACCAAGATACTCAATATCTCCTCATTGGTAATGTCTTGTACTGTCATGGAATTGATACCATATTGTGTTGTTGCCTCACCCACGATGAAGCCGAAAATTTCTTGAATGACTATCATAGTGGATCCTGTGGTGGCTACCTGTCTGGTTTGGCTACCACCTGTTATTACTCAAAATGTACCTCAAGTTGTAAGAAGATAATCTCAAGGTAACCACAAAACCAAGATTTAGGAAATAAATATGGCTTCTTTCTTTCGAGAGAGGGATCTCTCAATGATTGTTTGATAAGGCTAGATACATAAATAAAATAAAAAACATATTGTTGTATTGGTTGAAACAGGGCAAGTATACATTGGGATATTGAGTCAAAATGAATAGATATCAATCAAAATGTTGTTTGCATGGAAAATTCTACAAAGGAAAGGTAGTCATTTAGTCACAGTCAAAATGATTTAGTCTGGTGTAAAAGAAGAGATAATGAACAATCCATTAACAGGAATCTATCAAGGATGAATCCAATGCTAACTTTAGTGGAAAAGGCTCGTGAATATCTGAAATTAATAGTTAGAGAATATACATATGAATTCTGAACCATCAAATACTCATTTCAAACATGAAGGAAGACATAATGAAAGGTAATAACAGGAAAACATTCACATTAATAATGGAAAAATAGACTGCAATCATGAACATCACATGAATCTTTGCAAAAGGGCAAGCTTTGGCTCTGTGATTTTATTACAAATAGATCTCAAATTCCATAACTCAGTTCTCACAGGTTCCAACCATGATTATAATACAAAGTATTTCTTAAATACAAAATATGCTCCATGAGTTGCTAACTACCTACATGCTAAAAATAGGCATATGTAACTAAATTATTACATTTTTCAATTAACTTTAACAAACTATCCCTATATTCTAGGACACAAATCTAATATATATACCAAAAATAGAATTAATTTGCAATAAATCTAGAAAGGATTCCAAGTGATTCGATTTGTTTAACTATGCCCTAATGATCATGCTTTTGAAGTCCTAAAAATGGTCCAAAAATGTTTCTTTATATTCCTTGTTATCATTCTAGTAGTATAAGAATACGTGTTAAAAACCACATGTTTCAAATTGTCGGTTGTGTAAAATTCTGTTGTTCATTTAAAAATTAACCTTCTCGCATATCTACCCATTCGAATGACTGCACGCCGTTGGATGATGCATGGTATTCATCTACACCGTGGATCCACCTTCACTTGAAAGAATTTAAACATACAAACCTATTCTTTTTCATGATTTTTATACTGATAATGCATATCCACGTTCCATTGTAAATATTACTTGTTTGTCTTCTTCTCTTGAAACAAGAATCTTGCGAAGCTTTTATTTCTTGTTAGAGCGTACAATTTTATCCATATCGTTGCTGCTTAGGAAAGTTTTCATTTTTTTAAATTTCTTCTCATTTTCTCTTTCCTTTAACCTCCTCAGAAATAACACCACCGACATATTCGATGGTACTTATTGAGTTGCTTCAATAGTTTCGCTGACACTCAACGAGTTTCCCTGAAATTGGTCGTGTCTTATACTTCTTGAATTGTTTCAACTGTTTCGGAGGCACTTTATGAGTTTCCCTGAAACTAGTCATGTCTTACACTTCTTGAATTGCTCCGAATGTTTCGATGACACTTGACGAATTTTCCCAAAATTTTCCACTGCCAACCATTTCGACGATACTTACTCAAACGTTTTGAAAATTTGGCACTCACTGGTAAATTGGATCACCTTGTCGAGTTCCTTCGAAAATGTCAGCTTGACTTTCCCAATTGCTTTGAAAAGGATAAATAAGTGGAACTAACTTTATTTTTTCCAAAAGTGTCTGCTCAAATTGTTGAGTTATTCCGATAATGTCGGAGAAAAAATCCAATTTTTACTTAGACGATAAAACCACAAAAAAATTCCTTTCTTGATCTCCAATATGAATTTTTTTCTCTTTTTACCAAAAAATTCTTCAAGTCATATGGAAAAAAATCAGTGCTAACAACTGGCTCCATTTGGGGATGCTATCCACCCTGTGAGCTAGCAAAGAACTCGTAAACCAAGTGCCTGATCCATTGGGTTTCTCCCAATCATCTCTGAAACCCTCAACCTGTTCTAACATGTAACCATCAACTAAAACTATTCTACAAACAAATCCCACTCTATAAACTATAACCTATCACCTATCCATCGTTTGAAGACTGAAACCAACTATAAACTGTAAACCTGAACTTAAACTTGAAAATGAAAATGAAACACATACTGAAAACCAAACTAAAAATTTATTGAAAGAAATGCTCGCCATGTCGAGCTTATTCACACCTACCTACCCTACCTTACCGAGCACTAGTTCATAATCAATTAAACTCTAATTTCCAATGAACCCAATCAAGCAACTGATCCAATAGATAAACTTCGTCATCATGCTTGGTTAAAATCAGAATTGAAAACCATAATGACAAACAATTATGATAAAATACTGGACCTTTATTGCAAACACATAACCAAACATTCCCACTATAAATTTTCTCCATATATTCAGCCACTAGATCATAAAAGATAGGACAACCTTGCACATATTATGTCCTTTGATTGCCATGACAAGGCTGCTCCAACTGTAAATCCACTTTAAAACTTGCATATATATAACTCATCTTGATAATGAATAAAATGAATCAACTCTTCAAACGTCGCAACCTTTTGACAGTGGAGTCACCATAAGAAATTCAGAAAACTGGATTCTCCAGGTGAAAGATGCATAACCTTCTTGATGTTTGACCATTGTTCACCATCAATAATCAAATATGAACCCTTGATTTGTGTTACCATATAACCCTGAGAGGATTTTTCATACTTTGTTCATTTGCAAGGTTGTACTTAGGCATTTCCAACATTTTTCATACAAAGCATGGAATAAAGTTTTCAAAACATTCTAGAACCTCTCCTGCACCCATATAGGTCATATCATACCATAATTTCAAACCTTAACCATCATTTTCACTGGCCTAATCCATTCCAACCATTTATCCCAAAAATAATGCTAACACAACCCAAAAGATTCTTCGCGTTGGTTATTTCTGGACCACCATCTTTGTCGATTGCATCCATGCAGTTAAACACTGCTGCAATTGCCAGGTCTTTTCTCCAAAAGAAAGGAAACCTACCACACGGTTACATCATGTCGTCACAGTCGGTCCCTTTTACAAATAGGCAATTGAATTCATGACCTGTAATCATCCCTCGGTTGGCGACCATAAATACATCATTGTGGCCATTTATCTTTTCACCAAATGGGTCGAGGCCATGGCTACATTCAACTATAAGGCTGATACTGTGGCACGGTTATTTTTCATCTACATCATTTCATGTTTCGATGTCCCCCAAAAGATAGTCTTAGACCACAGTTCTCATTTTGAGGAAACTATTTGGATAGATCTTTCCGCCATGTTGAATTTTGAGCACCAGTATTCCTCTGGTTATTACCCTCAGGGAAATGGCCAAGTTGAGGTTGTCAACAAGATCCTTAAAACCATGCTCCATAGGATGGTAGACAAGCACAAGTTCAATTGGAACTACATTCTCTTTTCCTCCCTCTCGGCCTACCAGACATCGACCAAAACTGCCACCGGTTTTATCCCCTTCCACTTAGTCCATGGTGTGGAACCCTTACTTTCCATCGAATGCAATATTTTGTCACTTTGTCTTGCCATAGAAATACTCCCCGACACTTCACCATTAGAACAATGCCTACTCATGCTTGAGAGAACCAATGAGGACCATCGTGCTTCAATCTAGATGATAAAAGCAGCCAAGACTTGGTCAAGGTCCCATTATGACTCCCATTCCCACCCTCACACCTTTAATGAGGGAGATTTAGTCCTCGTCTGTGATCAATCCAATGATAAGCTATGGAAAGGAAATTTTTATTCCATGTGGTATGGCCCATATGTCATCCATTGATGCCTTGACAAGGGGGCATACATCATTTCTAACTCTGATGCCCACCTCTTGAAGAATCCCAGCAATGGTCTCTACCTCAAGAGGCTCTATGCGTGAAGTCACCCACCATGAGTACACTTGTTTCATAGTTTTTATGTTTTGTTTTGCACCATTTTTTTCATGAGTCTCATAGTTTGTTTCTTTGGTTTGTTCTATATGGATCCTATCTCACCTCACTACGTTGGTTTCACTGACGAAGCAAGTAGATGGTCTCCAAATATTTCCTTGGATGTGTGGGTCATTTATTCCCCATCACATGAGTTGATCCATATCGAAGGAATGTGTGTTGGTTTTGCTACCAAAAACCAGGATGAGTATGATGGCGTCAGTGGTCTCTTGACCGCTTCCTTCTACTTGGGTATTCTCCTCCTTGATGTATTCCTAGACTCCTAGCTGCTTGTCTCCTAGTTGAATAACTGCTATCGGGTACGTGATCCTTACCTCTTTAGAAAGTTCATGCGCACTAGACACTTGGTTAGACATTTTGAATCCATTTCATTCATGCATTTTCCCAAGAGTCTCAATAGTGTAGCAGACCAAATGGCTAATGATGTTCTAGAGTGGCACATCAATCATCGCATATAGGAAATCAACTGCATCATGCATCATCATATAGTCATGCATACATATGTCATATACATCATATAGGAATCATCATCATCATATAAAAAGAATCATAAAAACCTCATAAAAATACATAAAAAGTGCATCCATGTGCATATATATATATATATCATTTCATAGTGTTCAATACAAAATTAGAAGCTCCACAAGATTTCTTGGATGATCATACATATAGTACGAAAAATCCCCATCCACCACTACATCGGGGGGAAACATCACTAGCTAGTAGTAAGAGTCCTCCTCCTCATACTTAGTATCCTCCTCATTGTCCTCCTCCTCCTCATTGGAGTCCTCCTCCTCCTCCATAGGAATATCACCATGTGTCATCGCTCTAACATAATCAGCAGCAACTACGATCCTCCTCATGATGGGGATCCACTATGGAGGATCCCTATAACATGCAATGATCAAATAGTCATTGAGATGTTTCCACCCATATTTGGTGACCCCCTCTAGTAAGCACTAAACATCAATTCATAGTGAGTCTAGAGCACTTCAGAGCCTCCTGTTCCTATGAGCAGGTGGATCCTAACCCTCCACTCTACCCCTACCCCTCTGATACCCTGTTGGAGGGTGTGGCTCGATGCCTGCACATGCACACAGTATGTCATCATTATCTATCACACACATAAATTGGATACCATAAAGATAGTAAACTATATATGAATGCAACCAAATAAAGCATCGTATATATGTACCGTCATGTCCCCATGCATGTCCTAGAGGTTGAGGCATCTCAGGATTCCCAGGTAATTCATACCATCGTATGGATAGTCTTCTATTAGGACTTGTAGTTTCTGCCACTATGTGAAGAGATCCCAGGTGAATAAACAACCCACCAAAACACCTCCCTCCCTGATCATAATCTCGCTCCACCTCGTCATGCAAGGCTCGTGAGGTCCTCCGTCATGCACCTCCAAATGTCGTTGTAGTGTAGGAATTCACTCAAAAAATAATGAGCACAGGAATGAGGGGAAATAGAAATCCCCTCCCATTGAGCTATTATGGTTCATCCCATGCTGAACCTGAGTCAAGAACATCTGGGCCCACCCAAATTAGGTTCTCCTCAGCACACGCTCCACCATTTGGAGCTGACCACTAGAGATCTTGTGAGGTCTCAACGATCCCACTATTTGCAGAACCATCATTGTTATCGCCTGAGTCTGAAGAATATCAATGTCACACACTAGTATGTATGACAAGCGCATTGATGTTGAGGTATATAAATTCTGATCACAAAGGTCATCTAGTGACACCCCATGTGCGAGCTTCGACATAGTTTCGCTAATCACTCCCAACACTAGGAGTCCAGTTAGAAAGTACACATTCGGTATCGTGATCTCTATCCGCTGCCCCTGGATGATAAAACACTCTGTCTTTCGGTCCCATAATCTCACCAACTTTTCCAGTAATAGCTTTGTTGAACGCATAAGTAGGATATGGAAGAAATTCCATAACCCACACTGAGCAAGAAAATCCTACACTACACGGTCATTCTGCACCTCCTCTTGGAGGTTCCCAATGTCTTGCTCCTGCCATGCTACCCAAACCATCCTACACATACACACAGTTCCTATCAGGTCCATTCATGCACAAAAACTTATTTTGGGTTAAGTTTCTCCTATTCGACCCTTTTGTGCGACCCAAGTCACTAAAAAACATGAACAGGAGCGACTGGGTCGCTTTTACCCCCTGAATAGGTGTGACATGAGTCGCTCCTATCTCTTTGATAGGTGCTAATGGGTCGCACCTTTTATCTTGATAAGACCGACGTGGGTTGCACCTTTTCCCTCAAAAAGCATGACCCAGACCCGAGAACCCTTTGGGCTCAACCACGGCCCTAGAGTGAGCAAAAACAAAAAATAATCCAGTGAAAAAGATGGGTTTGATGAGATCTCTTACCTGCAAGTCACAGCATGGAAAACCACCAGTCCAAATGGAAAAAAAAAATAGTTGTGTTCTAGGGTTATACACTCTAGCTCAACACTAAACAATAATAATGACACATGTCATGTGGTCCCTCCTATTTATAGGCCTCCTTTTGGTCTAGTTCTTCTTCCGTGGACCATAGATTCATCCTGTGTTCATTTGAGACGTTGTTCGCACCACCAGGTTCAGTTTTTCATCCTCTATATTTTGATGAGACCCATGTCTTGAGCTCTCCCATGGAATTTTCGGTCCATTTTGTTGTAGTCACCTTGATTTGTGTGCCATCACATGAATCACTCCTCACACGTATTGGCATGTTCATGCGCCACCCGCTCCATCCATACTGCACAATTGGCCTTATTTTACCACCATCCATCATCCTGCAAGGAGGACCCATCAATGTTCCTCCTTTATTCCTATAATCCATGTTCACAACACAACTTCTTTCCATACATCTAACACTTCCTCCTTGCTTGATTTACCATTCCATAGTTTTGTTAAGCTCTTTTCTGACTCCTAAAAGAATGAAAAGATTGTCGAGCATGCTTTCTTCCTTTCACGCTCATTAAATTATTTAAAAGGGTGTCTATGTGGTCTCATTTATATCCTTTTTCGGACTACATAGACTATTATAATAAAATGATCACCCTAACACCTTCGAGCTAGGAACTTTTCCCTTTGTATAGTTTTATTCTTTCTTGAACATTGAGGACCGTGCTTTATGAAAAATATCATTACGAGTTGTCTTTAAGCTCTTTTCCAACCCTCTCATAAAGAAAATATTGTCGACAAAACTTGGTTTTGTTCATGCTCGTAAAATTATTTCAACGACTGTCCAGTCAGTATAGGTTCAACCTTTTTCGACCTGATTGGACTAACAACGATAAAGAAGTATCCCTTATACCAAAGGTTGGGAGAGCTCTCATTTGTATACTTTTATCCTTTTTTAGGATTAGGAGGCTATTAGTGAAAAAGATACCACATTGGATTCTTCTTCATGTTTTTAGACTCTCTAAAAATGAACACACCATCGAGCATTTACTTTCTTGGGCTCACTAAAAATCCATGAGATCATATCATCTTGAGCATACTTCTATCCCTTCTTTGTGATCTTTAAACTATGAAGAAGGCCCAAATGGTGTCTCTAGGAACCACCTCATATGATATTACATTATGACAGCTTCCCCCCATTGGGTCACCTTTGTTCATAGTATTCTGTGATGTGCCTTCCTTGGATCCCCTGGATATTCCTATTCTGGTTACCTCCTTCAGTGTTTCCCATTTGAATTTATCTTCTTGGTATTACAGCTATGATCCCTCTCCCATGAGTCAGTTTCATTTGCTGCCAGGTTATCCCTGCCGCCATAATTTGAACAAAGGAAGTTTGAGTGCCCTGTACTCCCTTGCCCCCTTTCCCCCATTCAGTGTGTCAGTCCCTAGATTGTTTCACATTTATGGTTATCCCCCTCATGCTTCTAGTCAAGGACACATCATTTCCTTGATTAGTTGCAGGTCTCCCTCTGTTAAAGTCAACACATATATTCCATAGGATAGACTCCAGAGGTCCTTGTATCCTGGTTTCCTCCACCTCATTGATGAGTTTGTTCAGGTATATAGGCTACTCCCAAAAGACCGAACACCTAGAGAAACAACTTCACCCATGTTGATGTATTTGTAACTTCGGAATGTATTCATCTATGTATCTTATGTCTTGTAACCCGATGTTTATTCTGGGATGTATCTATTATGTAATTGCGTCATGTTGTCATGCCCCGATGCTTCGATCAGGAGGATCTATAATGTAAACAATTCTTGTCAAGTCATAGTGGGTAACCCTCCGATTGTCTAAGGGTTAAAGTCCATGCAGTTATGGGGCACTGGGGTTATTAGACTCTCCTAGTAGGGTTTTAGTCATGCTGGGATTAGTATAAATAGAGAACTAGAGTCTCTATTTATCACACAACTCATACACACTCAAGTGTAGTGCATAGTTGAGGAAGGAGAAGACACTGGAGCTAGATAAGAAGAAGGATACTGCTGTCGAAGATCACTTACTGTTTTGGGATTTTCTATTTTGGTGTTGATTCTATCTATGAGGAAGTTGCGAGGTTTTCTCCATTTATGGTTTCCCTGAGGAAAAACATTGTGTTCATTGTCTCTTGTGTTTGATTGTTGTGCTTGTTATTCTCTTAGTTAAAGATCCTAATAATGATAGCTTAATTTTGAAAAACTAACATGGTATCAGAGCTAACCTGAGAAGAAGACACTGTGCAGCTGCAAGAACTAGGGATTCCTAGTTTGTGGATCTTTCTCCACATATTTTTAGCAAAAGTAAGGTGGAATAACTCTCCTCCTTAGGGTGCATCTTTTTGTCGAAGTAGAATCCAATTCTGAGGTTTTTCAGTTTTGGACCCGACACTACTGCCGAAAATTAGGGCTTTTCACAGAAGAGGAATTTTTCAGTGAGCCTAGGCTTGGATTGATCTCCTCCCCAAAATCAAAGTTAGGGATAAATTTCAAGGCATTTGGGTGGACAAAACTTCAGAAAAGCAAAACCCTAATTTGCTCCTAATCCAGTATTGCAGGATTTCAGCTCCAAATCCAGATCCGACATCTCGACCTGGTGAGATCTAAATATTTTGTATTTCCACTTGAGGTTCTTAGTTTAATATGTATCATCATACCAAGCTTGATGAAAATCTTGAGGGAGCTGATAAATTCTGAGCCTAGAAGTATAGGATCTCCCTGGTTCTGGAAGAAAACGAGTTAGACTCCTACATCCATGAGGAGGTTCCAGTTCCAGAGGGATATGAGGCTAAGGCCTTACATAAGAAGAATATGGTTATGGCAAACAGGATCATTGCTGATTCTATCAAGGATCACCTTATCCCACAGGTGTCCTCCCTCAAGACACCTAAAGCTATGTTTGATTCCCTAACCAAATTGTTTGAAGGGAAGAACATAAACCAGAAGATGACTCTGAGGAATCAACTGAAGAATGTGAAGATCCAGAATGCAGAGACCATCCAGTCTTACTTCACAAGGGTTTCTCAGATCAAGGAACAATTGGAAGCAGTAGATGAAGAAGTGGAGAATGCGGAAATTGTGATGACCACCTTGAATGGTCTCCCTAGGACATGGGACTCTTTCATTCAAGGGATCTATGCTAGAAAGAAGTTAGTCAAGTTCAGCAGACTGTGGGAAGAATGTTCTCAAGAAGAAGCTTGGATAGCATCTTGAGAAGAGAAGATGGGAAGTGAATATCAAACTCTCATAGTACAATCCAAGAAGTCGAGATCCATCCATCACAGAAGTAAGTACTCTCATCATAGAAATAACTCTAGAAATCCTAGAGATAGGTCTAAGTACATTTGCTATACATGTGATGAAAAAGGACACTTTACTAGAGATTGTCCTAAGAATAAAATTAGCTCTCACAAGAAGAAGGGACACAAGAAAAGACACCATGCTCATGCTGCAGAGGATGATGAACCTTCATCAAAGAGAACCAGATATGAAAGTGAATATTCTTCAAGCGAGGATGAATATGTTTTGAGCTCTGCTCTCACAGGTAACATTACTCATGGAAGTGATGATTGGATTATAGACAATGGGGCTTCCAAACATATGACTAGATTCAAGGAAACCTTTGTGAAACTCTCAGAACATGAATCACCTCACAAGGTGAAGCTAGGAGATGACTACCAATATCCAATAAAAGGTAGTGGGGAATCTTCCTATAAGCTAGACTCTGGAAATTCTATAACAATGAAGGAAGTGTTGTTTGTGCCAGGACTCAAGAAGAACCTTCTCTCCATATTAGCATCGGATGCAAAAGGAATGAGGGTTGCATTCATAGATGGTTAAGTCATCATGTGTCCAAAAGGAAAGACTATTGTTGATGCAATAGTGATTGGTGAACAAGAAGGAGGTTTGTACAAATTGAAGGGCCATCCAGAACAAGCGTTGGTCCATGACACAGTAGAGCCAAGTGAACTTTGGCATAGAAGGCTTGCACATGTGCATTACAGAGCACTACCTCTTGCAAGCAAAGCTATTGAAGGTCTTCCAGAAATGCAAGCAAAACATGATGGGGTCTGCAAAGGATGTGCGAAGGGAAAGAAAACAAAGAAAACATTTCCAAGTAGCGAAAGTAAAGCAAAAGGAATCTTGGAAATCATCCACTCCGATGTATGTGGTCCTATTTGATCAAGCTCACTAAGCAGGTATGCATATTATGTTTCTTTTATTGATGAATTTTCTAGGAAGACATGGATTTACTTCATGAAGAACAAAGATGAAGTATTCAGAAAATTCAAGGAATTCAAAGCCTTGATCGAGAACCACATTGAAAAGAAGATCAAGCCTTTTTCGATAAGATAATGGTGGAGAATTCACTTCAAATGAATTCAAAGAGCTATGTAAAGAATCAAGGATTAAGAGGGAGTTTTCCACTCCTTATAATCCTCAACAGAATGGGATTGCGGAATGGAAGAATAGAACTATCATGGAAGCTGTAAGAGCTATGCTTCATGATCAAGATCTTCCTATGCATCTTTGGGTGGAAGCTTCCAGAACAGCGGTGTATGTACATAACCGTACTCCACATAGAGTACTCGAGAACAAGACTCCTGAAGAATTCTTCTCCGGCAAGAAACCAGAAGTTAGCCATCTCAGAATATTCGACTGTCTTGTGTACATACACATTCCAAAGAGAAGAGAACAAAATTAGATCCTTCAGGAAAGAAGGGTATATTTGTGGGATACTCTGAAAGCTCGAAGGCTTACAGAATCTATTTCCCAGGATACGAGAATATTGACATCAGCAGGGATGTCACATTTGATGAAGATACAGCTTACAACAAATCCAGAAAGAGACCTGCTGAAGAACCTGAAGAAGCAGAAGCACCCAAAATTCATGAGACAACCATGAATGAAGAAATTCAAGAAGAATATCGAGAATTTGAAGAACCACAGAGACCTGTAGATCCACCTCTGGAGAAGAATCCTCATAAGAGGAAACCTGCTTGGGTACGAGAACTTATCCAAGGTGCGGAAAGATATGGGGCTCCAGAAGAGAATCACAGAGAAAGAAAGAGGACTAGATCCTGCGCCGGGTATGTAGCTTTACTATGAGATTTCATTGACAAAGAACCTTCCAGTTATGAAGAAGCGACGGAATGGAAAGAATGGAAGGATGCTATGATCGAAGAATATCAATCAATCATGAAGAATGATGTTTGGGATGTTGTCCCAAGACCAGAAGGGAAGTCAGTTGTAACTTCCAAATGGATCTACAAGATCAAGCATGCCGCAGATGGTAGCATTGAAAAATATAAAGCAAGATTTGTGGCTTGGGGTTTCTCTCAGAAAGAAGGACTAGATTATGAAGAAACCTTTGCACCTGTAGCCAAATACACTTCCATCAGATCAGTACTAGCTCTGGCTACAGTGATGAAATGGAAGATACACCAGATGGATGTTAAGACTGCTTTCTTGAATGGTGTAGTAGAAGAGTAAGTGTATGTGGAGCAGCCACTCGGTTTTGAGACACATGACAGGGAGTCTCATGTATGCAGATTGAAGAAATCCCCGTGTGGTTTGAAACAGGAACCCAGGACTTGGTACAGCAGAATTGATAGCTTTCTATCCAGTTTGAGCTTTACCAAGAGTAAAGCAGATTCCAACCTGTACTACAAGATTGAAGATGGAAACCCAGTGATGCTTCTATTGTATGTAGATGATCTGTTTGTAACAAGTATGGATGGTTTGATTGCTGATACGAAGAGAAATCTTGCTGCTAAGTTTGAAATGAAGGACTTGGGTATGATGCATTATTTCTTAGGTATGGAGGTGTGGTAAAGTATGGATGGAATATTCCTTGGACAAGGGAAGTATGTAGTATAGATCCTGAAGAGGTTTGGATGATGGACTACAAGGCTATGGCCACACCTATGGCATCGAACCTGAAGCTATTGAGTGATGCTTCATCAAAGTCGGTTGATGCTACGATGGATCGTCAGATGATTGGGTCCTTGATGTACCTAATGAACACGAGACCAGACATTTGCTTTGCTGTGAACACTTTGAGCCAGTTCTTGACAGATCCAAGAAATGTTCACTTGATTGCTGCAAAGCATATTCTGAGGTACCTGAAGGGTACAGTTGATTATGGGCTCAAGTATGAGTCGAATCAAAAGATTAACCTGGAGGGTTATGTCGATTTAGATTGGGCAGGCAGTGCCATTGATATGAAGAGCACTTCAGGATGTTGCTTCAGTATGGGATCAGGTGTGATCTCTTGGTTTAGCAAGAAGAAATCCTGTGTGGCACTAAGTACAACTGAAGCAGAGTATGTCGCATCTTGTTCAGCTATTTGTGAGGCAGTATGGTTGCGGAAGCTACTGTTTTATATAATTGATATCTAGTTGGATGCTACTTGTATACACTGTGACAGCCAAAGTTGCGTGAAGTTGTCAAAGAATCCAGTGTTCCATGACAAGCCGAAGCATATCAAGATCAAGTATCACTATATCAGGGATATGGTGTAGAGGGGAGCAGTGAATCTCCAGTATGTTGCGATGGAGGAACAGATAGCTGATGTATTGACAAAGCCATTGGTTAGGCTGAAGTTCGAGTACTTCAGGGAGAAAGAAGTGTTCTCCAGATCGAGGTTTCCTCCAAGAGAAAGTGATGAGACCCATAGCCATTCTGACATGGTGAGAGGATTGGTTCCTTCCATGGTCAGATGTAAGGGCTGATCCATTCTGTCATGGTGAGAGGATTGGTTCCTTCCATGGTCAGATGTAAGGGCTGATCCATTCTGTCATGGTGAGAGGATTGGTTCCTTCCATGGTCAGATGTAAGGGTTGAGCCATTCTGTCATGGTGAGAGGATTGGTTCCTTCCATGTTAGATATGAGTGATGGCCATTCTATCAAGTAGGACAGCTGTAAGGGAAACTGCTATTCTGGGAATGGAGGCACCTAGTCAGTTACCAAGAAAACTCAGTCTAGGACTGAGAATCCATTCTGATGTGATAGAGGGATGTGTTCCCACTTGATCAGATGTAAGGGTTGAACCATTCTGTCATGGTTAAAGGATTAAGTTCCTCCCATGTCAGATGTGAGTGTTGGCCATTCTAACGAGTAGGTTAGATGTAAGGGAAACTACCATTCTAGGAATGGAGGCACCTGGTCAGTTACCAGGTAGCTCAGTCTAGGACTGGGGGCCATTTTGATGCGATCGTAGGATTAGTTTCTCCATCATCAGATGTGAGTGCATGCCCTTTCTAATGCAATGCTTTGTGCATGGTTGGTTTGTAAGTGCAGATCCCTTTCTGATGTGGTGCTTCGTGCATGGTCAATTTGTAAGTACTGATCCCTTTTCGATGCGGTGCTTCGTGCATGGTCGGTTTGTAAGTGCTGAGCTTTGTTGATGTAGTGCTTTTGAGCATGGTTGACTGTAAGTGTTGTGCCTTTTTTACAGGATGAGGTCGGATATAAGTGCAGAGCGTTTCCGATGTGGTGTGCTTGCACATGGTCGGATATAAGTGTTGAGCCTTTCTGACAAGATGAGGTCAGATGTGAGTGCTAGGCCTTTCTGACAGGATGAGGTTAGATGTGAGTGTTGGGTGTGCCTTTCTAACAAGATGAGGTCAAATGTAAGAGCTGGGCAGGCCATTCTGACTTAAGTGTTAGATATAAGCACTGATGAAGACCTACATGAAGGGTAGGCCTACAGGATTGACTCTATAGAAATTCCTGTGATGAGAAGAATCGAGATAGCACCATTATGAGATAGCATATGATGATGATCCAGATCAAATGATCCAGATGAGATGATCTAGACTTGATGATGATCCAGATCAAGTGACAATCCAGTTGTGATGATGATCCAGAGTCGATCATCCAGATCAAGTGATCCATATGAGATGATCTAGACTTGATGATGATCCGGATCGAGTGATGATCCAACAGTGATGAGCCAATAGTCATGATGATGCAGATCCTATGATAAAGAAGAAGAAGATGACTTGAAGACTCGAAGACGAAGAAGAATTGAATACTAAGAAGAATTGAAGATGACGAGATGATCTAGTTGATGCAAAGAAGAAGACCAGTGCTGAAAATTGTGTCAAAAGAATACCTTCCTAGTTAAGAGGGAGTGTTGATGTATTTGTAACTTTAGAATGTATTCATCTATGTATCTTATGTCTTGTAACCCAATGTTTATTCCGGGATGTATCTATTATGTAATTGAGTCATGTTGCCATGCCCCGATGTTCCAATTGGGAGGATCTATAATGTAAACAATTCCTATCAAGTCATATTGGGAAACCCTCCAATTGTCTAAGGGTTAAAGTCCCCGCAGTTTCGAAGCACTAGGTTTATTAGACTCTCCTAGTAGAGGTCGGCCCTAGTAGGGTTTTAGTCATGCTGGGATTAGTATAAATAGAGAACTAGAGTCTCTATTTATCACACAACTCATACACACTCAAGTGTAGCGCATAGTTGAGGAAGGAGAAGACACTGGGGCTAGATAAGAAGAAGGATACTGCTATCGGAGATCACTTACTGTTTTGGGCTTTTCTATTTTGGTGCTGATTCTATCTCTGAAGAAGTTGCGGGGTTTTCTCCATTTATGGTTTCCCCGAGGAAAAACACTGTGTTCATTGTCTCTTGTGTTTGATTGCTGTGCTTGTTATTCTCTCAGTTAAATATCTTAATAATGCTAGCTTAATGTTGAAAAAATAACAACCCAGACAGATCATAGATTAATACACTAATGTTTTGACGTGGTTAAAACAATTGAGAGGGAAACAGTCCATGGCCCCAGCCAAATAGCTACTTGGAACAATTTATTATGCAAAAGAAAGAAATTTACAAATGGGCTTCTCATAATTGATCAACTAGCCAATGACCCTCCATGCTATTTAAATAGAGATCATGGACCAATCGAGTGTTAAGCCACTAATCAAGGGTAGGTATGATCTAAGAGAAGTTGAACCGTCAGATCACTCTATGTCTAGAACATATCATGATCATTGGATTAGAATATTTGCAAATGCATACTAATGCATACTAAAGAAACACACTTTACCTAATGTATATATTACACAAGTTGATCTTAACTAACTCCTAAGTGTCTAAATATCCTAACAGAGTTCCTTGAACCACTTGAGAGGAGGCATCAGTGCCTTTCGAGTTGGTTGTGTCTCACGTGATCAAATCCAGATACATCATTGCACTATTGAGATTCATACAGGTTATTAGTCCATTCATTATTTGGTCGAAGACCCTATTTGTCACCTGATTTCGGCACATTGGTGAGTCCACCATGGGATCCATACAATTTCATTTCCCTTATGATTTTCAAGATGCATTGGCGACAGTGTTTAGAAGCCCCCAATTTTATGTTTCCATGTATATCCATTACTTGATGCTATATATTGTACCACAGAGATTTTGACTCTCAGTCATCGAGTCCCTCCAGTTATGTACACTTCCAGATCCAACATAGCATCAGTTGTGATGGTATTGCATTCCATGAGAATTCCATTGTTTCTATGTATCAGTTCTTCAAATCAGCATTGTATTCATCCTCCCATTAAGGCCACCATTATGTATCACCATTTGTATATGTATTGATTGACCCCTGTTATTTTGAGCCTTGATCCTCAATATTTATTCTTATTGACATTGTTATGAGCATGGGTATGCCCACCTCGTCCACATACATGTCACACATTATATGTATCTCATCCATTTCTTAGAACCAATAAAAAACCAAAATACACCGTATTTAGAACGAGGAAGCTCCACTTATCTACGGTTCTCTCCAGTATCTCCATTGTTGTCACCATATTCCCATGATCCTATGATTTCCATCAGCCATATAATGAGCTTCTTCCCTCACACATCAAGGGGAAACTTGTTAAAACTAAAAAGTGTTCACCTAGCTCTCCATGGTCTAAACCATATACATACATCATATTCCCACCATATTTCCCTCATTTTTACCTTCACAATTGTATTTCCACAATTTTTTTTCCAAAACATCATTCTTCCTTCCCATAAATGAAGGGATGATGAGCATTTATTATGATTTATCCCTACTCTCTCCCAAAAAAGGTAAAATACCCTAAAAAATAGAATGGGTCAAAAAACCATATATAAATACCATGGGTCATTACCTTGGGTTGAAAAAATCTAGGATGATACTATAAATATATTGTGAAGAACTCCTCCAAAACACTTTTGGATCACTTTTTTCCATTTTTCCATCAGTCACGTCACATATCCCTTCCATATTTTTCCACGCCATTTCCCATGGTGTACATTGAGTTCACTCTGTACCCATTTGGATCCATTCCTTTCAGTTGAAAACCAATTGTGGATGAGATTGGAGAACCAAATCATGGATATGTGGAACCACTTCTAAGGATGACTATGGTGGCCCATTTCAGAAAAGTGTGTCTATTTTTTTTTCTGCATTAGTTAGTTTATATATATGTTAAAACCCTTAAAAAATATTTGTTGTTATCATTTCCAATTTGTTATTGTTGAAATATTACTTATGCTCTGGACAAGCTAAGGTTGGTGCATTTTCATGTCGCTAGGGATAAATCCCCACTACACGCACATGATTTGGGAAGCCATCTATGCTCACACCCTAGGGGAAATTTAACAAGAATTTACTAGTCATTTTCCCATTTTTTCCATTGACCGCAAATCGAGTTCTAGATGTCTATAACCTATTCTATAGTGACTAGAGATTCCATTAAGTGGCCCTAATACTCACCATATTAGTCTTTACCAAATTCAATACCCTCTTGTGCCATTCGAAGCCCCTAGACTCAAGACTAGTCAATACAGTTTTTCCCCAAATTGTGCCTTTGTTGGGGAATTTTATTTTGGGTCATTACACATCCAACTAATAAAGAACCTCGATCCTCATCATAGTATCCTTGTTGATGTATTTGTAACTTCAGAATGTATTCACTTATATTGTACCTTGATGTTTCTATCGGGAAAAACATTTGTGTTTTCTTGTACCCCGATGTTCCTATTGGGAGAGTCATTAATATAATAAATTCATGCAAAGTCAATAAGGTTAACCCTCCATTGTAATTCAGGGAAATTGTCCCCAAAAATAAGTTAAGGTTAACCATCCTTGTTGATCAGAGGGGCAAAGTCCCCACAGTTGAGGGGCACTAGGGTTATTAGACTCTCCTAGAGATGTCAGCCCTGGTAAGTAATTGTCAAGTCAAAAAGTAGTATAAATAGAGAGTTAGAATCTCTATTTGACACACACAATCACTCAACTAGGGAGCATGAGTGAGAGAGGAAGTGCTGGCACAAGTGAGAGAGATCAGCTGTTAGAGATCATCTTTATGTTTTAGGGTTTTAATTTTTCTACTGGTGCTCATTCTATCTCCGAGGAAGTTGTTGGGTTTTCTCCTTTATGGTTTCCCTGAGGAAAATTCTTTTTGTCTCTTGTCTCTTGTGATTATTGGTGTGCATGTTATTCTCTCAGATAATATCCTAAGATCATATTGCTTAAATGATAAAAATATAACACGGTATCAGAGCTAACATAAGAAGAATACACTGTGTTGCTGCAGAAGCTAGGGATTATTAATTTTTGGGTCTCTCTCCACAATCCATCAGCAAAATGAGGTTAGGATAACTCTCCATTGAAGGGTGCATCTTTCTGTCGAAGCATAATTTGATTCCGGGCATTTTCAGTTTTTGCTACGGGAAACTAGGGCTTTTTAGAGAAGATGAATTTTTGAGTGAGATCGACATAGGATTTCTCTCCTCATCAAAATCAAAGTTTAGAGACCAATGTTGAAGTTTTTTAGTTGATTAAAACTCCAAGAAAGTCAAACCCTAGTTTGACCTGGGCCTGAAAAACCCTAAAATACTAAAACTGGTAGTTTTGGTACATTCTCTATTTCTAGGGATTCAAGACGTCTCATGGGACAAAATTTTCATAGGACGAAGATAAAATCCTGATGTACTCAGTTTAAAAATTTTAGCCTCATATTCATTATATTCTGTGAGCTATGATTCCTCCAAATTAGGGTTCCATCCTCTTCCAAGATTCATCCTTAATCAGAACACCTAGGGAGAATTCCTATATCTCGGGATATGAAGGTTAAAATGAAATATGTTATAGATAGGGAATGGACTATACTTTCTGTGGTTAAAGGTTTAGACCCAGATGATGAAACAAGGACACGTGGTAGTCCATACAAGTCCACTATGCTGAACAGTCCTGAAATAGGTTACCTTGGGAAAACTCTCATAATTCCCATTTGGTGAAACTAATTCTTCTCAAACCTATGGTGGTGGAAATAGGATAGACAAGGCTACTTTAGTACGAAATTTCAAATAGAGAGGAGTAGTACGTTTGGAGATGCCACAGAAATAGTATCAGGTATTTCTACAAAAGAAATTGGAAAACTAGGGCTTCCTGTTCCGAGAGCTTCCCTCCACTGTTTTCAGAAAAGGAGTACACTGGAAAAATCACCTTGAAGAGGTCTATATTTCTATCCAATCAGATATGAAAGATTCCAAGTTTTGTAAATTAAGGTTTCTCTGAAAAACCCTAGATGAGCCAGATCCAAAACCAGGACAGACACCTCAAATTGGTAAGATCTATTTACATTTGAGGTTCTCATTTCAAAATGACTAATCACACTAGCTTGATGGCAATATTGGTGAAGCTAAAAACTTTCAAGGATGTAAGTATAGGATCTCACTAGTTCTTGAATGAAATGAATTGGACACCTACATAAATGGAGAGCTTCCAATTCCAAAGGGAGATAAGGATAAGGCCTTACACAAGAAGAATTTGGTCAAGGCCAAGAGGATCACCTTACAACATAAGTGTCTTCCCTAAAGACACCTAAAGAGATGTTTGATTCATTGACCAAGCTATTTTGAAGGAAATAATATAAATCGAAAGAAGTATAGGAACTCCGTGATCCTTGAAGAAATCGACTTAGATTAGTATTTCAGTAAGAAAGGTCTAGGAGCCAGAGGGAGATGAGGCCAAGGATAGAGCCAAGAGAATTATTGTAGATTCTATTAAATATCATATCATCCCTCATGTGTCATCCTTGAAGACACCAAAAGGAAGCTTTGGATGTTATGATGCAGCAATTGAAGAAGAATAAGATATGGTTATAACCACCTTGAATGGCCTCCCATGATCATGGGATTTATTCATTTGAGAAATGTGTGCCAGAAGAAAGTGATTACCTTCAGAAGACTCTTGGAAGAGTGCACACAAGAAGAAGATTGACTCATAATAAGAGAAGAGAATATGGGAGCAACTGAAGATCAAGCGCTCACAATTCAAAGAATATCCCTCAAGCGATGAGGAATATGAAGAACTCTGTTCTTGAAGAACCTCTTATCCATCTTAGAATTTGGGTAAGAAATTATGATGTTATGAATGAAGAAGATGATGAAGATGAAAGATCAAGAAGGATTCTAGCTATGAAACGAATAAAAGATAAGTATTCAATTGTCATTTCATGATATTGTTTTGTTATGCATTTGTTTATATTCAGTTGTTGTATTATACATGATAGAATGTTTCCATTAATGACAATATACTACTAATATACATGATATGGGTAAGTATCTCATGGTGCTATACAACTCTCCATTGCTACTTATCTAGAATAAAACCTCTTTGCTGACATATTGGATTAGTGCACAATCTCAATGATGTCATGGTAGAGATGGAAGGCATCTAGAAAGTTTTTGTAAGATATGGATGAATGTTGTATTGGCTAAATTAGTTGCATGATTATATCTTTATGCATAAGAATTTGCCATTATGAATATGCCTTATGAAATGTTTCTAACCATACAACTAATGAGTTTGACTTGTAGGAAATATCACGTACAATCGCCTACAAGAAGCGAAGGATGAGACTTGTTCCGAACAACAAGTGATGATAGTTCAAGAAATTATCCAAAATGAAGAATAGTATGATGAGACTTAAAGAGGCCTCAGAGACACTCTACTTATGTGACACTGTTGACTGACATCATTGATGTAGAGCCTTCCATCTATGAATAAGTAGCTAAGAAGAAAGGGAAGGAGAGTACCAGTTCAAGAAGAATGATGTCTAGGATGCAGTATCAAGCCCTAAAGGGAAGTCCATAGTGGATTTGCAAGATCCAGTATGCAGTAGGATACAAGACAAGATTCGTAGCATGAGGCTTCTCACAAAAAGAAGGCATAGACTACGAAGAGAAATTTGGAGCCACTAGAAGTTAAGGCACATGACAAATAGACTCATGTGTGCAAATTAAAGAAGGCCTTGTATGATCTCAGAAGGCACCCATGGGATAACACATACATGAGGACCTTGAAGTTAACCTAGAGTGATGAAGATCTTAACCTTTGCTACAAGGTTAGAGATGAAAGCCTATAGAGGATAGAAAGCTCACAGATGGGTGCAAGAAGAACATTTTCAAGGTAGAGGATCTTAGTATCCAGTGACCCTAGATGGATACATAGAATATTAGTAGCATAGAAAGCTACTTGTCACTCCAGTATAGAATGTTTCAATGCATAGAATACGAAAAGAAGAGGGAGTGACTGCAGAATATTTTTGAGGTTCGACATGGTATGATAGGATGGACAGATTACTGATGACTCTAGGATTTACTGATAGTAAAGGGAATTCAAACCTTTGCTTCAAGGTTGAAGGTGGAATACCGGTGACGCTCCTGTCATATGTCGATGACTTGTGGAACTCATTAAATTTACAAGAAGAGGAATCTTTCTAGGCATGGAGGTGTGGAAAAATGTGGATGGAATCTCATTGGACAAGGGAAGTATGCAGTAGAGATCCTGAAGAGGTTCAGGATGATGGACTGCAAGTCCATGAACACACCTATGGCATCGAACCTGAAGCTATTGAGAGTTGCTTCATCAGAGACGGTTGATGCTACAATGTATTGTTAGATGATTGGGTCATTGATGTACCTGATGAATATGAGACCAGATATTTTCTTTGTTGTGAACACATTGAGCCAGTTCCTGACAGATCTTATACATGTTCACCTGATTGCTGCAAAGAATATCCTGAGGTACCTGAAGGGTACAATTGAGTATGGGATCAAGTATGATATGAATCATAAGATTAACCTGGAGGGTTATGTGGATTCGGATTGGGTAGTGCCATTGATAGGAAGAGCACTTCGGGGTGCTTCTTCAGTATGGGATCAAGTGTGATCTCTTGTTTTAGAAGGAAGGAGTCATGCATGGCGCTGAGTACAGCTAAGGAAAAATATGTTGCTACTTGCTCGACTACTTGGGAGAGAGGAGCAATGAAGCTCCATTTTGTGATCCAGATCGAGATCTATTGAAAGAGGGATTTCTAGCATATCCGGTGACACAGGTTGTCTAAGCATAAAATCCTGGAAAATATCATAGGTTGCTCAAACATAAATGGACCTGTAGGTTTCCCTCAGATGTAATCAGTCCTAGTGAAGCTAGCAGGTTATCCTTGGATGTAATCAACCCTGATGTGATTATATGCTAGAAATGGCCAGAGTGAAGTTTGAGTACTTCAAGGAGACACTTGGTGTTCTCTAGGTCAAGGTTCCTTCCAAGGGGAAGTGATGAGTTCATGAGCTCTTTTGACATGGTGGTAGGCAGGGACTCCCATGGTCATATGTAAGTGCAGAGCCCTTCTAACATGGTGATTGGATTGGTTCCCTCCATGGTCATATGTAAGTGTAGGGCCTTTCCTTGGATGGTATATGGTGTTTCCTATCATACCGGAGGATGTAAGTGCTAGCCCATTCTGACATGGGGGTAGGGTGGGCCCTCCCATGGTCATATGTAAGGGCTGGACCATTCTGACATGGGGAAAGGCTAGGCCCTCCCATGGTTAGATTTAAGGGCTGGGCCATTCTGACATGGGGGTAGGTTGGGCCTTCCCATGGTCAGATGTAAGGGTTGGGCCATTCTATAATGGGGGCAGGATGGTCCCTCCCATGGTCAAATGTAAGGGCTAGGAATTTCTGGCATGGTGACAGGCTGGGCCTTCCATGGTCATATATAAGTGTTGGGTGGGACTTTTCGATGTTGGTGGGAGGCTGGGCCTCCCATGGTTGGATGTAAGCACTGAAGAATATGAAGACCTACATGGAGGCTAGGCCTACAACCAGCATGAAAAGGGGCTGGCTCTGTGTAACTTCCCGTGACGAGTAGAATTGAGAGATAGCACCATTTGATCGAGATAGCAGAAGCAGTGATGATATAGCTTTGATGATGATCTAGTGATGATCCAGCCTTAATGATGATCTAGTGATGATCCATCTTTGATGATGATTAAGTGATGATCCAACTTTGATGATGATCCATAGAAGAATACTTGTGTTGATGAATTGTGTCAAGATAATACCTTCCTAGTTAAGAGGGATTGTTGATGTATTTGTAACTTCAGAATGCATTCACTTATATTGTACCCCGATGTTCCTAGTGGGAGAATTATTTGTATTTTCTTATACCCCGATGTTCATATCAGGAGATTCATTAATATAATAAAATCATGCAAATTCAATAAGGTTAACCCTTTGTTGTAAGTCAGGGCAATAGTCCCCACAATTGAGTTGAGGTTAACCCTCCTTGTTGATCAGAGGGGAAAAGTGCCCACAGTTGAGGGGCACTAGGGTTATTAGACTCTCCTAGAGATGTCATCCCTGGTAAGTAATTGTCAACTCAGAAACTAGTATAAATAGAGAGTGAGACTCTCTATTTGACACACACACTCACTCAACTAGGGCGCATGAGTGAGAGAGGAAGTGCTGGCACAAGTGAGAGAGATCAACTGTCGGAGATCATCTTTATGTTTTCAAGTTTTACTTTTTCTACCGGTACTCATTCTATCTCTGAGGAAGTTGCAGTTTTTTCTCCTTTATGGTTTCCTCGAGGAAAATTATTTGTGTCTCTTGTCTCTTGTGATTATTGTTGTGCATGTTATTCTCTTAGATAAGATCCTAAGATCATATTTCTTAAATGATAAAAACATAACAATCCTCATATTTGTGCCTCTTCCAACATAGAAATTTATGCAGGTACCACAGAGAGGGAAGCAACATGTTGGGAAAACTACACCTTTGGAATTTATGCCACCTAGAGGTTCAGTATATCCTGGAGACCCCACCTATAATTAAAATTTGTAGAAGATGAGCCATTTTGACATTCCACCTAGATTTTCATCACCCCCAACTCAAAAACCTATGCATAGTCAATAGTCACCTATGCGAGGAAAGATGAAAGGAGGAGGCCAAAAGAAAAATTAAAGAACAATTTATGTAAATATAATATTTTGAATATAAAAAGTAAATAGTGAAAACTATTCCTTTCTATTACAAGTCTATTAAGGCATAATTGATTTTAGGCGACTCAGATCCCTATATAATGTAATCTCAACATATGAGCAAAATGTTGACAATTTGAGAACTAGAAGTATTCTTTCTTCTATTGTTTATTCGGGTGTATAATATTGATATGTCAATATATTTGGCCTAATATTAATGAAATGAAGTCTTGCATATTTTCCTTTCTTAGTTTATTCTTACGTGTTCATCTATTTGTGAGGATTCATGAGAAGAATAACACAATGAGTGCAATATCATTTGTTATGGATTGTGAATCATAGATGCTCTATTCATAATTAATTGTTGAATATCATCTCAGAAGTTCAAAGTTATTTTGGTTCTATGTTGACCTTTAATGCATATCATATTGCTCTGTATATAGAAAATTTATGTATATTTTTCTTAGATGAAATGTATTACCACTGAAGATAAATAGATCTTGTGTTATCCCTTACCAATTTTGTAAAGAATTACTAAATTCTATTAAATACAGCTAAGTACATTATTTGAGATCGATAAATTCCAAATTCATTTTATTCCATGGAAAATCCTTTATTTATACATTGCTTATAGTGGTTTCTCTCCATCTTCTAACCAACCTTTTCATATCCCTACGCGACTATTCATATTCATAATTTATTTACAATATTTACATATTATGTGGAACCATAATCATGAAGATTAGGTTTCCAGCATTCCCCCTCTTAATCTGGAGGGGTCTTTGTGAGTCCAAGCATGTTTCTAAATATTTCAAACATTTCTCATCTAATTTCTTTGGTGAAGATGTAGGAAATTTGCTCATTTATGGAACAATGTCGTAAATAAATTGCCTTGGTGTGCTTAGTTTGATCATGGAATATTGGGTTCTTGGCCAACTTGATTGAAGAAGTGTTTTTGATCAATAAGGGAGTGGAATTTTCTTGCTTCTCCTGCAAATCTCAAGTATATTCCTAAATCACACAATCTCCTTTGTTGCTTCTGCATATTCCACATATTCTTCTTCTGTTGTCAAATATGTTGGATCTGACTGTTAGTGTGATCTCTAGGAAATAGTTGTTGATCCAAGACTCATTGTATATCTAGAAGTGGATAAGTGTGTCTCTTTTTCTCAATCGAAGATTGACTCAGTGTACCCAATGCATTTGAAGTCTTCCACCTTAGTGTACTTGAGTCCAAAGTCTTGAGTCCCCTTCCAGTACCTTAGAGCTCTTTTTGCTACAGACCAGTGTCCTTTATAAGGTTTGCGCATGAATCTAGAAAGAATGCAAACAACGTAAGAAATATTTGATCTGGTAGTGGTAAGTTAGATAAAGATTCCTACAAGTTATTAGTACTTGGTCTCATCCTACTATATTTTCCTTCACTTGATGTGAGCTTGAAATTTTGTTCCATTGGATTTGAGAGAGGGTTGCATTTTTTCATGCAAAATATATTCAACAATTCTCCAACATAATTTTTTCTGATATATGAATATGTACTTAGGATGTTGAGTCACTTCAATTACTAAGTAGTAATTAATATGTCCCAAATCAGTCATTTCAAACCATTTCTTCAAATATTTCTTTGTGGATGCTATATAATATACATTGTTCCCTGTCATCAAAAGGTAATCTAGATATACCACAATAAATACATGATATCTTCCAACTTTCTTCACAAACAATGCTTCCTCTTCAATATTATAATGCTTGAAATTTAGCTTTAGAAGATGCTTGGTTAACTTTTCATACCATGATCGCAGTGCTTTTTTTAGGCCATACCAGAATTTGACAAGTTTGCATATATTTTTTTCTTGTCCCTTTAAAACAAAACCTTCTGGTTGAGACATGAAGACATTTTCTTTCAAGTCTCCATTCAAGAAAGTTGTTTTTACATCCATATGGAGAAATTTCCACCCATTTTATGCTGCCATGGAGATCAAAGTGAAAATGGTATCCCATTTTGTTGTGGGGGGTAATGTTTCTTCATAGTTAGTTCCTTCTTTATGTGCATATCCTTTCACCACAAGACTAGATTTGTGTTTTTCATGTGAGACATATAAATTGTATTTGTTCTTGTATACCCACTTGCAACAAATTGGTTTGGTTCCAACTGGAGGGTCAACCAACTTCCAAGTTCCTGGTTATTTATGAGTGCATAATATTCATTTTGTATAGATTATTTCCATTCATCACATGTAGCAACATATATAAAGGAATTTGTTTCAAAGATAGTAGATAAATTCAATTCGCAATCAAATGAGACATCCATGTCATCACCTGATTTATCTGCTTCTCCTCCATCATCTTGTCTTATTGAGTTTATTGTTCCTGTCTTTCCAACTTCACCTGGATGGACACTTTTAAGTTTCTTTATGGCCCATTTTGGAATCTTCTTTGATGGTCTAGGATGATCAGGTGGAGATGCTTCATTCTCTTCAAGATTCAATCTTCCAATCCTCTCAATAACATCATCTAGTTTAGTTGAAGAGGTGTAAAATTCTTATTCATGAGTGTTATCACTCAAAATTTACCTCAAGTTGTGGGAAGGAAATCTCAAGGTAAAAAAATAACCACTTTAAGAAATAAAACTGGATTTTTTCTTTCTAGAGAGGGATCTCTCACTAATTTTTAACAAGGCCAAATATGAAAATAAAATAAAGATCTAGATTGTGTTGTTGGTTGAAATAGGGCAGGTAAACATTGGTCTATGGAGTCGAAATATATAATGAACGAATCACAAGGTTTTTTGGATAGAACTTCAATCAAAGGAAAGATAGTTACTCAGTTACAGTCAAAATGATGATTGTCTGGTGATAAGAAAGAAATGAGAACAGTCCATCAATACAGAGCACCATAAGATGAATTCTACATTTACTTTAGTTGAAACAATTTGTGGATATCTGAAATAATAGACAGGGCATATACACATCTGAATTCTGAACTATTAAACACTCATTTCAGACATGAAGGAAAACATAATGGATGGTAAAACAAGAAAACATTGACAAAGAAGAGAAAGTACAGACTATAATAAAAAATAACACATGAATCTTTGATGAAAGGCCATCATTAAACTCTGGAATTTCATTAAAGATAAGTCTAAAAATACATAACTCAAAATATCATGGGTCCCAACCCTTTTTCCATACAACTTAGAGGTTCTTATACAATTTCTCCATGAGCTGAAAATTTAACTATATTCTAAACATAGGCATAACTTCCTTTACATGTGTCAATCAACGCTTATTAACTATTAACATCTTCTAGAAAACAAACTAGTGCATAAGAAATAGTCCTCAACATTTAAATCTCCACAATCTTCATGTCTTCAAGTGTGCAACGTGTACTTGGTTCTCCTGAAATTTTCTACTGTATTCCATTAGTCTTCAAAAAGGTAGCTCCAAGGTAGACATTTCCTTTTCCAAAATGCACAATTCAATATGATCCATGTAAGAATAATTTTGTATCTGTGCACACATTAGAGGAAATTTCAACTCAAAATGGGCCTCTTAAAATGAACTAATAAAATAATAGCTAAAATAATAAAATAATATTTATTAATTTTGGAGGAAGAAAAGAAAAAAATTACTTTTTTGTTTGTATTTTTGACATATCTCCCTGTTTTTTTACTCAAATTTCAATCAGGAGAGCTCGTTGGATGCAGAATTAAATTTTGCATCCAACGAGTACCC
>LPNX011211565.1:11644-50067 GCA_001517045.1 Pseudotsuga menziesii | reverse complement strand
AGACCTATACGATATTTCAAATTTAAAGAAATTTCATTGGCTAACACATGATGACATGGAATTTGAATAAAAGTTAAAAGGCCCATTTTGAGTTGAAATTTCCTCTAATGCACCTCTTTAAAAGCGAAAAAATATTTCAAATTAATCATCCAATTTATCAACAATCATTCTACAAGATAGTGATTGGCTCATATCAGTGAAACTGGTGTGATCTAATATGTTTTCAATCAACTTTTCATGTTATTCCTTCTGAGTCAGCATTGCACCCTTTTCTTCCCAAAACAATGGGAGTCCTTTCTTAAAAAAAGGATCAAACATATCAATAAAAATATTTACTTGATGTGCCATAATGTCAACTTTGTCCTGGACTATGTCTAAATGGTGATACTTATTCAATACTTTGTTGGACCATGTCATAATTGATATTCTATCCTTGATGTTTTCTTTTTCAAATAATCCTCTCACAAACCATTCAAAAAATTGATGGCATTATTGGCGTAGTCAATTGTTTTTTATTCAATTTTTCCTTGGCTATTGCCATAATTTGCTTGGATGAATGAAACACCACTTATTTATCCAATATATATTCAAGGCAGGGTCTTAACTTGTCTGCTTCTTATATGATGGAATTCTAGATGATATGTTTTTCCCCTTGTATCGGTAATTGACCTGTTGCTTGCTTCATTAATTTATCAATTTTTATTTGCAATTCCTGGCATTTGGCCTCCCAAGCTTGAGATTTGGCTTCCCAAATTTTTCTATCTTGTTCTCTTTACAATGCCAGGTTTTCTGAGTTTTTATTTTGATTTTTTAACCCAGTTATCTCTAAATATTTTATGCTCACCTGTGACATAGCTTGGAATATAGTCTTCTCACTAGATTCATCTATAGGAGGAATAATCTTGCCTTCAAGTTATTTTTCCTTCTCTTATAATTTACTCTCCATTTCATCATATTTTATTTTGAGATCCTTCTCACTCTCAACAACCACAGTCATGTATTTTTTCCATTGGCTCTCTTTTTCAGCTAACTTTAATAATTTATACTTACAATCACTTAGCTCATTATTCAATCTTTCTTTTTCCTTATCCATTTCAGTTAATTCAAGTCCCTCTTTCAGTTGTGTAGAAGGTATTTTTAGCTTCTTTTTCAACAATTGGATAGCATTATCCTTCTCATTTAGGAAATTTTGTATCCCTTCTCCCTTTTCATCCTAGATCTTAGCATCCAGTAGATCTATCTGTAACTTTTTTATTTGTGCTTGATGGGATTTGTTCTCCACCTTTTCCTGTCTTAGTAAAAAAACTATTCCTTGTTTGCTTGTGTGTTAGAATAGTAATCAAACCCCTTAGTACCTTAGTTTAACTCCTTAGTCAAATTTATTGCATTTTGCATTAATACACTATGGTTTTGGACTTAGGGTGCTTAGTTGGACCAATAACTAGATAAATTGGTGCATTCACACCCACATGAGCACTCTATATTAGTCAACCATCCACATGTGCACTCTCAACATTACTGAGGAACTCCCATTCATTGAATGTGGACAGTTTGGTTGACTAGGAGCGCTAGAGGTGGATTTTGTCCATTTTTTAGCCGATTTGGTGCATTTAATGCCACATATAGCCTCTAACCCATTTATGTTTCCACAACCACACATGCCAAGGTGTAATGATGACCCCATGTCACCTCAGTCACATCCACATATAAATTTGTGGCCATTTGGGCTGATTTGGAGCGTGATTGGCCCACCTAGGGGGGATTGAGGCCAATTTGGCCAATTTCATTACAGTCACATTGGGATTCCTAAGCCTCACGAAACACTTTTTATGTAATATAATCCTATTACTAACATGTTTTTGTTATACCTAAATCCTATCACCATCATGTGATGAGATCCTTAACTTCCATGTTTTCCCTTAATCCCAACACTTGGAGTGGAAAATTGTTCTGTTTGTCAATTTATCTTGAAAAAACCTAGCACTGTGCTTACCCTGTGGCTGATGAGAGGTACCTTCTTCAGCACCACCTGTATCCTATTATAGAGAAGCAATTCCACCACCTATAGTCTTTTTTCTTAAATCGGTTCTCATCTAAACCGCTCTGTCATAAGGGAACAAAAGTGGTACCCTGGGTAAAATGGGAAAAAGAGAAGTTTCTCGAGGCTTCTAGAACTTGAGCCTCATGTATTCCCTTATCCCTATCATTATGGGTTAGCTTGAGCTCGATATCCCCCTTTATAGGATCTTGGAGCCACCTCACCCACCATTCTCTCAACTATCCCTATCCATCGAGCCATATAAATACAAGCTCATATTCATAGTTGAGGGGGAGAACTATAGAGGTATTGTTATGCTGTTGAATTGAATACCTAGTCCAAACCATTGGAGAGCATAGAGAACAAAGTTGGAGCTTATGGGGATGAAGTGTTTCTCTCGTGGAGGGGCTAATCGACACTAAGGTAACGGTTGTAAGCTTCTCCATACATTCTTAATGCAAAGCTGATTTCCATCCCACATTTTTGTTGTTTTGATTTCACATGTATATGTTGCTAGATTCCTTAGTCACTAGCATGGATATGTAGATTATTTTCTGGTAGCTTTGATGTGCTTGTATGTTTGATATGTTTGTAGATACATAGGCTCATAATTGAAGCAGTATTCCAAGTGTCTATAACATTCAGGGAAGGTCTTCATCCTTTGTCGTTCACTCATTTATTCTGGATCTGAACCATTCATACCAGAGCAATAGCTTCTATCCATAGAAGGTGCAATATTCTTGATAACAAATATGGCGACTCCACTGGGGAGTAGTGCAAATCTTAGTTGATCTGATCTTCCTCAGTCGTTGAACTCTTGTCCGAATCTAGGCTCCATCTCCAACTCTCTTCAGAAAGATCTGTCATCTGACTTAGTGAATTTTGGTTTGAAACTTTCAAATATGAACTATTTCAACTTTATATGCTCTTTTTTTCTGTTAATTCATCAATCTTTGCCTTGATCTGATCAATTTCTAACTTGATTTTAGTTCTCTTTTCATATATTTTGTAAAGACTGAAAGAAAAACCTTTTGATTAACATCTTGATTTCATTTTTTCATAGAGGACTTCTTTTTTGCTTTTAAAAAGAAAATTTTTTGATTGGGATTAGGTCATTATCATTATTAAGCATAAGGCATTGGATCTCTGATTAGACTCACAAGATTTCTGGTTTTTTGTGTTCTTTTGTCTCTCTTGCATTAGTACTATCTCACCAAAAGAAAAAATAGTGTAGTTTTAAGTTAGATCTATCTATGTTTCAAGAAAAATAAAAAAAATAGAGTGCATATGCATGTAGAGTGCTGGTTGTTTTTCTTTTAGGAAAATAGACTCTTACCATTTTGATTGCTTTCAAAAAGAAAATGAGTTTGGTCTTCCGTACCTGGGGCTCAACATTCAATTCATGTTTCATCAATACCTTCTAGTGCAGGGGGAAACCCCCCGACATGACCTATGTTATCGGTCACTGTAATTGTAACTAGTCATGGGTAGACCTCTAGTATAGGCAAATCTACAGTTTATGTCCCTCCTACCCACACAAATGTGGTTAACCCCCCATCCAGTTCAGGTCATCCCTTGGGGGCACAACCTGTAACCAATCAAACCTCTTGGGGGTATGGTTACACAACAAATCAAGTACCTGTAGGAAACATTAATTATAAACCCAACCCTACAGGAATGCCTTATGCTGGAATTCCATATCCTAGTAATAATTTCATGCCATGGGGGCAACCTAACTGGTCCTACATGCCAGCTATGGGGGGGATACCTATACATACTGCGGGGGGTGCCGGGGGACCACCTTATGGAGGTCCTCCCCCTGGGGGGCCTAATGGTCCTAGAGGGCCTGGTGGATTTCCTCCTTACAGTCCTAATGGTCCTAGTGGTCTTGGGGGGCCTGGTGGCTTCCCTCCTAATGGTCCCGGAGGGTCTGGTGGCCGTCCTCCTAGTGGTTCCGAAGGCTCTGGAGGTCTACCTCCTAGGGGTCTCGGAGGGTCTAGTGGTCCTCCTCTGGGTGGTCCAGGTGGTCCTGGTGGTCCTAACAGTCCTTATGGTCCTGGAGGCCCCGGCGGTCCTAACGGTCCTGATCTCAAAAATCAAACCCCTACAGGCGGATCTTCTGATACTTCTTCATCACAACAACCTATCTATCAGTCTACTTACGGTCCTACTGGTACTTATATGCCATATCAATATTACCAGTATGTGCAACCTAATCGTCAGTTACCTTTCCTAGAAACTTTGGACTTTCCTGATTTGTCCAAGTTGATTAATGATCCCATTCAACATAACCCCTCGTGGCCTCCCATTTTAGGTAAAGTTACCATCGGACATTCCAAAATTTGATGGGAAGTAGGGAGATGATCTAAAAAACCATGTCATGACGTTCCATTTGTGGTATTCTTCAAACTCCCTTATGGATGATTCAGTTTGTTTAAGACTCTTTCAACAAACTTTGACCGGTACAGCAGCGAAATGGTACGTTGAACTCTTGCAACATTCGTTTGTGGATTTTGGCTCATTGGCAACTTTGTTTCTTACACACTTTCAGCTTCCTATCCATTATGAAATGGGTACTGATCTCTTAACTTCTCTACGACAGAACACCTCCACCCACATATCCGATCATATCCATGAGTGGAGAAGGCAGAGACTACTTATTAAGGCTCATATCCCGATCAGTTGTTAGTTGATTATCTTACTAAATATTTGTTGCCTCCAATTTCTTGAGATGTGGCTATTGGCAGTGCCGTTACTGAAGAGAAAGCCATTAGTTGAGCATAATATCTGTACTTGGTCTATTCCCAGTCTGAAACTTTGTATCATGACTTGATCCCTCAAGCTCCTCACCCAAGCACCGATCCTACAAAGCCACTAGTAGAAATCCCTGTTGATGGGATTGTTGGTTCAATCCAGTCCCTGTCAGCAGTAAAACCTACTAAGCAACCCCAGACTTCCACCCCTACTCCTTTAACTCCCAAGGTTTTCGTCGAGGTAAATTCCATTCAGAGTATTCAAATGCCCGACAACAATAAAAAGAAAGGTCAAACTAAAAACAAAAAACCTAGAAACCGATAGAAGAATCCAAAACCAACCACCAACAACAACAATAAAGGGAAGAGAAAAGAAAAATATCCATATCTACTATGCAGAGGTGACCATTTCACAAAAGAGTGTCCTCGTAGGGATGAAATCACCCAATTTTTGAAAACTAATCCCACACCCGTAGTTCTCACAGATCCTTTTCCCTCTCAACAACAACTGATAGACCACATGTCTAATTAGGGAAACTCTAGTTCTTTAGAGGAAATTCACATGATGTCCTTGAATACTATTAGTTTCCAAAATCGAAGGCATATTTATGACAAAACCGCAGACAAGAAAGAAGACAATTCTTATTCAAAAAAATCTCCCTCTACTGGTTTTCCCGAATCCTCGTCTACTATTCCCCTAACCATCGAGAATCCTACTCTCGACGTGGTTTTTCATCCACCCAAGAATACTCTTAGGAAGGCTATTTTTAACCCTAATTCACGAGCCGCTCAATTTTATAATGTAGTTGAAGATCTTGCTCAGGTACCATGTGCAATGTCTACCTTGGAAGTACTCCAAAGTTGTCCTACACAACGCAAAAACTTGTTAACTAAATTAGGAGATTTAGACCCAGACAATAATAATTTGATTCATTTCAATGTGGAGAACTATAAGTCTAGACTACCTCACAAAATCGCTTTCCAAATCATAACGAAAGTAGTCGGAAAGAAGGTCTTTAGAACTGTCTTAGACGAAGGAGCTTCAACTTCAGTTTTGTCCCTATCTTGTTGGAAATCTATTGGCTCTCCCGAGCTTGTAACATCAACTACGACTCTGAAATCCTTTGATGGATGAGGTTTCCAGCCCCATGGTCTCATACCAGCCCTTTTAGTTGAGCTTGGGGGCAAATATATTTCTATTCAAGTGGAAGTAGTAGACGCCCCATTAGATTACAACCTCCTTCTAGGAAAAAATTGGTTTTATGCCATGACTGCTGTCTCTTCGATGGTATTTCGAACTGTCCAATTTTTGCATCTAGGGAGAATTGTCACCATTGACCAGCTCTATTTCTGTATGCCGGATGTTACTACCTCTATATCTAATAACATCCCTATGTTAGGTCAGTCCCCTCCTCCTTACCAGTCGATTGGGGTAGGCATGTTGAAGGATTCGTCCCTTATGGGTATTTGTTTGTCCACTCCTCCTAACATAGACACCACGACAGTAAATATGATTTCATCATTTGATTATGATCCAAAGGGAAAACAAATTGTTGAGTCCACCCCGTTGAGCCTGCATGAAACAATGTACAACATTATTCAAACCCTTTCCAATGACCACACTGATGAACTTCATCTAGTGGCTTCAGACCCTTACCACTTTCCCTACTGGTTAGAACCCTCTCTTCCTATTTTGGATTCTCTCTTCGCAACTTTTCCTTCTGATGAGTCCATTATGGAGATCATGAGTACGAATGAGCCTATCTGGGAGGATCATCATCATAGATCCTTGTTCCTCCCCAACACTAGTTCGGTAGACCATGATTTTGCATCACTTTTTTTCCACTGATATTGTCAAGTTTCAACACACCTCAAAATCCTATATTGTTGCAAGACACAGATTCTGAAGGAAACCTATACAACATTACTCAAACAAATCCAATTGACATATCATCCAAGCCTGGTACCCTTGAGCATGTTCATGTTGGGAAGAACTGCTCAATAGAAGAATCTGAAGCATATAGAGTGCTTTTCAAATAATTCCTCTATATTTTTTCCTGGTCTTATGAAGAAATGCAGAGGATAGACCCATCCATTGTGGTCCATGAAATAAAAACATATCCCACTGCTAAACTTGTTAGGAAAAAAATAAGGCAATTCCATCCACGGAAAGCCATAGCTATCAAAGCTGAAATAGAGAAACATCCCAAAGCAGGGTTTATTTATCCCGTACCCCTGACGGAATGGGTATCAAACGTCGTCCTTTTCAATGAAAAGAAGGGCACCATTAGAGTCTGCATCTATTTCATAGATTTGAATAAAGCTTGTCCCAAAGACAACTTTCCCACTCAGCATATCGACCAGATTATTGACAACTGTGCCGTAAGTGTCATCTTATCATTTATGGATGGATTTTCGAGTTATAATCAGATTGATATTTTACCCACCGATCAGCACAAGACAACATTCATTTTCCCATGGGGAACCTTTGCATATAGGAAGTTACCATTCGGCCTAAAAAATGTTGGAGCCACTTTTCAGCGTGCTATGTCCTATGTGTTTCACGATATAAAACATATTGTTGAACTGTACCTTGATGACCTCCCTGCTCATTCATAGTAATAGGAGGACCACCCTGGTCATATTAGAGACATTTTCTTGAGATGTCGTCATTATAAGATACAGCTCAATCCTCATAAATTTGTTTTTTGCATTGAGACGGGATGCCTGTTAGGTTTTGTGGTTTCGAAGGATGTCTAGATAGATCCATTGGAAATTACCACTATTTTAGCTCTGCTATCTCCAACCAACCTTCTAGAACTCCAAAGTTTGCAAGGGAAGGCAAACTTTCTCCGCTGTTTCGTGTGCAATTTTGCAGAGAAAACACTCGGTTATATGCATCTCCTTAAGAAGGACACTTCATTCTATTGGGATGAACAATCCCAACGAGCCTTTGATAATATAAAACACGCTCTAACTCATTCACCCGTGATACACCCCCCAAATTATTCAAAGGATTTTCTCTTATATATTGCTGCCTCCACTACTACCATCGCTATGGTTTTGGTGCAAGAAAATCTCAACGTTCAGGAGCACGTGATCTACTATGCTATTAAGAATCTTATGGATTCCAAAACCTGATATTCATGCGTGGAGAAATTAGCATTGGCCATGGTCATTACTGTTCAAAAAATTTGTCACTACATTTTGCTCTGCACAACCACCATATTGGCATACCAAAACCCTATGTATTACATCTTGACTCATTAGGTGCTCAGGGGCGAGTAATGCTGATGGATAGTCATACTACAAGAGTTTGATTTGGAATTTTCCAAAGCCACATCAAAGAAATACTTGGTCTTTGCCGAGCTCATGTGTGATCTTCCCTGTGCTTCAACGGAATCTGAGCCCAGTGGTTCATTTTCGGTTGAATTCCTATTCTTGATAAGCACTACGGACCCATGGTATGGAGATTTGATCATTTATCTCCAAACACAAATATTTCAGCCAAATCTATCCATGATGATCGCCGCCTCATCTTGAATGACACTTTGTATAGACGTGGTATCGATTCCGTTCTCTGGTGATGCCTTACACACGAGGAAGATGAACAAGTATTGAATGATTGCCACTCTGGAGCATGTGGCAGTCATTTATCTGGGATGGCTACAGCCCAGAAAATCCTTCGTGCTAGCTATTTCTGGCCTTCAGTCTTTAAATATTGTCATGAGGCTGTTAAGAAATGACCACCCTGTCAACATTTTTATCCGGAAAAGCGCACTCATCCTGCTCCACTACACCCTGTTATTGTCGTTGGCCCTTTTTTCAAATGGGGGATTGATTATATGCATTGTAATCCTACCTCGTCCGGGGGGCTTGGTTACATCATCGTAGCCATTGACTATTTTACAAAGTGGGATAAATCCATCCCTACATATGCAGAGGACGGTAAGACTGCCGCTCTCTTCCTATTCAATCATGTGATATCGAGAATTGGAGTCCCGCTGTTAGCAACATTTTAGTTTTCCCGCAGTAAGCCTCATTCTGATTTTCTCTTGAGGATCAAATGGTTTTCAAACATTCCTCATTAAAACAATTTATAAAAATTCCGAGGTGGCGCGAGAAAAATTTAAAGGCTTTTGGTTTAGAAGGAGATATTTTATAGAGACAAATTATTCATTATGAATAAAGTTTACAAAAATTCATGAAATATATTTTGTAAAAGGAGGCTAAAGGTTATGTTTTATAAATATAAACGAAATTTATTTTTATAAATCCAAAAATAATTTGGATATTTTATGGAAAAAGTAAATGGGATATTTTACCAAGAGGTATTTTAGCCAAAGCCCAAGCGCTCAAGAAATTATGATGTCACTTTGTTTCTTGGCATAAAGTCAAATTGGGCTTGCACACCAACCTGCCACTTTTGCAGCAAATTAAACATAGATCAATGGCTCACATCAAACTCAGTCACATCCAACAGCCAAAAGAAATTTCACATTGTGAAGCTGCAAGGAGCAATTAAATTTTTCAATTTGTGAAATGATGTTAAATGGTAGATAGGTTTTGATGGTCAGATTGGCAGGTGAGGAAAATCCATGGCTCAAATAAATTTCACATTATGAAGATGCACGAGATAATGAACTTTTTCAATTTGCAAAATCATTTAAAATCCCACATATTTCAATGGGCACGATATGGTTGGGAAAGGATGAACGACGTGAATGCATTTCGCATTGTCAACTAGCAAGGAGAAATGAAGTTTTACAATTCTCGAAATTTTAAATGGTGGGAAGCTTATAGGGCAAATGTTGAATTGGAAAACAAAATTGATGGTTGTAAAGCTTTCTACTAGATGGAAAAGCTATTTAGTTAATGGTTCAATATTGGACGGAATGAGCAAATAAAAACATGTGTTTTTATCCCATTCTTTGAGAATGAGATCAATGATCATAAATATTTCCGTTCAGAGAAAATGAAGAGTGTTTAGAGTTCAATGGTTCTACACTTTGTTTGAGTCTAGCGATGACAATTTTCAGATAGCATATTTATCATACAGAGTATTTACAGGCATTTTTTTGAAGCGACCGACAAATTTTTCCCTATAAATGGCTGTTTTGGTCATTATTTTAAATCAATTGTTCCCGCCGAACCAAGATGATTTTTCATAAACTGAGAAATATTTTTCTTCATAACACACCTATATACAATAACCTCTATCAATTTTTACCCAAGTGCTGTGGATTGAGAGAACCGAAGTCATCTTTAGAGAGCAAATTTCCATATTTTTAACTGACTATTCTAGTCAGTTATTTCAATCAATTGTTTCCGGAAAACCAGAAAGAATTTTACAAAATTGAATGAGGTTTCTCTTAAGAAAAGTATCATGTTCAATAACCTCTCTCAATTTTTACCCAGGTTGTTGTCCGCTGATTGCACACCAGCAACAAAAATATTCCGAAAGTTGTCTCCTCACTTGAGAAAGTGGGAGAGGTGTGACCTTGGGGGCAAGCATAGAGCTAGGTACTGTCACCTACTCCTAGCTCCTCCATTTAGGCTAACTCCTAACTAAGCCAAGGGTGGTAGTCCCTCACAAAGAGTTTTCTATGGCTCAATGTTTAATTTAATTTTTTGATGTTTTTGGATGCGGATGGGTGTTGTTTAGGAGTTAATGTGATTTTAAATGATTAATGTGATGAATTAAACATAAGACAAAGCAATCCACATTGCTATCACCAGAATTAAAAGATAGAAAAATATTTGAGAGCTTCACGAAATATATAAAGCATTCACAGATATGATTTATAATCAAACATTCAATGGACAAATGGCCCAGATTATTAGTAGTGTGTACAAGATAGGACCAATGCCTATGGAGTCAACTTATGAGAGATGCTTCAAATGTAAATATGATGTGAATCCCAAAATATGCCAATGAATGTTAGGTTTTGTAAGTGCTCTTGGTAAGTTTTAAGAGTTTTTACTTGTGATCTTCACTTATGGTAGCTGGATGCCCTAACTGGTAATACCTTCAGTGGCTCCATTCGAAGACATGACGAACCTGTCTGGGGTCAAAGGTAAGTGTTCAATAACTTAACTACCAGTTCCCAGATTAGGTATCCCGATGCCCACACTTGGAATTTGCCCACATGCCTCGGTATTTATTGAACAATGTCGTTGCGTTGGTTATGGGGAAAAGTTTTAGTTAAGTTCCTCTTGTGGGGTTTAGAGATCCAATGTCGTTTCTAGGTATTCCGATCTAGGATCGGTCAGAGCATACTCCGGCAAGGAGGAAAGGGGATTAATTAATTAAAAGGGGTGTGAGTTGTGAATTTTATTAAGTTAATTAATTAAAACTCTCCGACAGAGAGCGCTCTTGACCTCGTCTTATGACCGTGGTTCAAGAGACTTAGCTAATCTATATGAAGCTAATGCAAGGATTATGCAAATCTAAAATGCTCTCCAATAGAGAGTGCTCTTGACTTGTGTTCTTACAAGTTCAAGAGTCTTACTTATGGATTATTAATTGATTAAACAAGAACAAAATGATATTAGTTACTCTCCGATAGAGAGCACTCTTGATCCACCTTATGGTGAGATTCAAGAGATTTAAGTAGCTGATTAATCCTAGAAAGATAAAAAATTTAAATTGAATAATCAACTTAGCAATGATGAATTAACAATCAATGATCTAAGCATGAGATGTAACGAATGATGAAAACTAGCACTACTCAAAGCATACACACAACACAAGCCTCCCCAAATGGGGGAGGAAGAGAGTGGGGACTTAAAAACCCCACTCAAACAGAGATCTTTTATTAAACTTTATACAATGTACCTTAAGGAACCTGATCCTTGAAAGGACTTTTTAGATAAAGGTAAAGTAACTCTACAAAAATTATAACCTGTAAAAAGGAGAGTGCCTTGTATTTTTACTTTTGAGATCTTTTATTAAACATTGAAAAAGGAAAAGGGAAGAAGTTTGAAGAGAGTAAAAAGAACAAAAGGAAAGAGAGCTGAAATAATAGAAGATGAGAGAGGGAAAGCAAACAAACTAAGAAAGGATCAAAACCGAAGAAAGGGGAGAATAGGGAAGCCAACTAAGAAGCTAAGGGATGAACAAAATTGAAGAAAATGGGACAGCGAACAATGAAATAAGTGGCTGTCATAAAAAGTGCAAAACGGGACATCGAACAATGAAATAAGTGGCTATCATAAAAAGTGCAAAATGGGACAGCGAACAATGAAATAAGTGGCTGTCATAAAAAGTGCAAAACGGGACAGCGAAAAATGAAATAAGTGGCTGTCATGAAAAGTGTAAAATGGGACAGCGAACAAAAAGTAAAATAAATGGCCAAAAACAAAGTTAAAGGAAGCCCAAAAACTAGGGCAAAAAGTGGCAAACAAGGGAAGAAAGCTAGGGCACACTAGGGCTGATAAAAAGGTACTAACAGGGAAACAATGAAGAAGAGGTAAAAGAAACAAAACAAAGCGACCAGAAGAAAAGGGATTAAGAAGAGGAATGATGGGAAGTTTTTTGCAGCTTAATTCTTTAAGTTTTTGCCAATCTTTCCCGCTTAACCTGTCATGGAGAGAGAAAAAAACAACGATCTATTTACCTGCAAAATGATGGGTTAAACAATAGCATATACTACAAAAATACACCTAGCATTTGAGCAAAATATATTAACCTTGTGCTGTTTCAAATACCAACTAGATCTAAGAGAAAGAACACTTCCTAGATATAGAAATGGAAGCAAGTAGATGCAAAAGATTTACTTTATAGATTAAGATACTACTTGCAACATAAAGTAAAATAATGAGAAAATTTGACTTTAGGGTGAATGGAGAAGATGAACCACTTGGATCTTGAATCCCTGAAATCACTTTGGATCCCAATGGCATGCAGCTGCTAGGTACATATGCTTTGCTCCAAGAAGAGTAGATGCAACTTACCTTAGCCTCTTACATGGTTCAATGAAGTGATCTGCAAACACAATCTTAAACACTTGGCAATATAGGGGTTAAAACATGTATTATTTACTAATAAAATCTCAAAAGCATGAAATACAGCTGAATAAAAGAATGCTCTTTGAGGCTTTTGAAAGTAAATGAAATAAACAGGTAACTTGAAGCTACAAATACCTATTCCTACATGCTTATAGAAGCCCTCTAAAGCATGTATTAATACCTACACATTATCAAAGTAAAGAAACTAGAACAATTTCACCTCATTAACAGGAACATATGCACCCAGGATCCACATAGCATGAGCCTCCAAAGCCTTTCTTTATTACAAAATAGGTTGCATGAGAGAAACAAGCATTACAATATTTTACCAGAGGTTCTTTACATCAATAATCCACCTGAATAGAGCTAAAGGAGCCTCTATTTGTACAATGACAGAGTGCTAAAACCCTAAAACCAATCCTCAAACCCTAACCAGCTTGGCCACCAAATAGAGATGCCAGAACTAAATCAGAGAACCGGGAGTGAGGGGAGGCCTCCACCCAGGCAAGGCGCCCCCACTCCAACCCTAAACACAGAAATCCACCCACAGATGAGCCCACATGTGTGGAAGGCACCCTGCTGCATGGGAAAGCTACCTGCTAGGTTTGGAAACCTACTTTGTTAGGTCTGGGAAGCCTACTGATGGTGTAGGCTTTAGTCTTCACCTCGATCAAATCACTGGACCAATGAGAGCTCTCCATCTCATCTTTAGTTGGAGATGACATGTCTAATAACTGATAATAAATTAATTGCTCTCTTAATGATGACTGAAGCTGAGTTATGATAACTCCAATCATCATAAGTGTTCCATGAGATGTCATTTAGCCTTTTATTTTATTGAATTTGGATTAATTTGGATAGTTTTAGTTTTCTCCAAAATAATCATTTTTTTAATAAAAATCATTTTTTTAATAAAATCAAAAATCATTTTTTACTCAAAATTGACTTTTTTGAGTACAAAGGCATTATGTGTCCGATTGCTGATCTGAAAGTTGGTTCTGACTAGCTGGCTGATCAAGAATGATTTTTGGCTTAAGGTTAGAGCCTTCAATCACTAAATTCTGAGTCCGGATCATGAACGGGTTTTTTCCATTTAATTTATGGAAAAATTAACCCAAAAAACTTAGGAAAAGTAATTAAAAATTAAAAAATTAAAAAATATTTTTCACTGCTCGAAAAAGATTTTTTCGAAATTTTTTTATGTGTCCAGATGACTTAGGACATGACCATGATCTATATAAATAATTTCTAGTAGTTTTGTAACACTCAGTTGGGCTCTAATAACCCCCCAAGGCCCAGAATTCAACATCGGGCATTCCAGCTTTGGAGGAAGCGGGAGAAAACCTCGTCAATTATACTCGGCTGAAGGCAAAGCATAATTGTTAGGGGAAAAAAACTCCCTGGAATACCCTATTTGAGAGTCTACGTCTCAGGAGACTGAACCACTCAAAAATATCCTACTAGCACATTTTATTACAAACCCCGCGGGGCCATGGTCAAAATTATTCAAATAAAAAAGTGACTAGCCAATATTGGCTAGACAAGCAGACGGATCAAGTGATACAATGGAATTAGACTTTGAACAATTCTGTCAATCGGTGGCTCCTCAGGTAACCCAACTATGGTACAAAAAGTTGGATAACAAAGGTATTATGGGTTAGGATAAACAAAGTGATTTTTATAGGATATGTTTTAGGTTTTCCAAAGGACTATTTTAGACATCACATTCAAAGAATTGTTTCAGCCAAATAGAGTTGAATTTCAGGAAACTGAGAGAGGTTTTTCTTCATCACATTCCTATATACAAAAACCTCCTTCATAGTTTACACAGGTATCATAGGTTGGGAGAATTTAAAATATCTTTACAAGGTGTTGTTCCATAAATATACAGGTTTACTATCTGAGTCATCAATTTCAAAATCATATATTGAGGAGATGGAGCTGAATCAGAGGAAAATAATACATGGGTTTTGTTGGAAACATGGCCAGTTACAAAAACCTCTTTCATTGTTCACACAGCTATCACCATCTGGGATATGCAGGAGGGGATTTTTAGTCTGTTTCTCTAGTAGTCCGCATTTTATTTTTGTCTTATGTAAATCATGGTGTGTAGGCCACGTCCGAAGTTTGTTAAAAGATGTTCTTAAGTTGTAACAAATTTTGATTCTTGGATGTTGGTCTAGGAAGTCCAAAATGCTATAAATGTATCTCCTGAAGAAGGAGAAAAGGTTGAAACCAATGTAATTTTGATGTGTATGATTTCAAGAGAATTTTAATTGCAGAGCCGAGGTCGGCGTTCCATACAGGGATTCATGTGTCGTTCGTATTTGTAGTCTATTGCTTCCTTTATTATGTGAATGTTTTTCCAGTTTATCTCTCCCATTTTTTTTCTTTTATATCTGAACATAGTGTATAACAGTTTGGAATTCATACTTGCTATGCTTCATCTGTTGTTTCAGATATTCACCAAAGTTTTCTTCTAAAGTTAATACAGAATTCATTTTTCAATGCTCTGTGTTGATGATCTGTTCATGTTCTTCTTTTCCACCAAACAATTATAAATCAATTGTGATCAAGTGGTTATCTTTCCACTGTGTTGAAATCACTTGCATAAGTTCTGTTTATTTCTGTTACATGTATTGACTCCATCGCCCAATGGTTCTGTGTTTTGTTTCAACCATTTTTACAAACAATTTATAGTTTCACTTGTATATATCTGGCATTGTTAACATTTGGTGAGATATCCCTCTCGAAATAGCACAAGGCCAGTTCTCTCTTTGAAAGTGGTTCTACTATTACCCGGGAGTGGGCCTTCTGCAACCTTTGGGCTCAATTCCGGTGCTAACAAACTGGCGTCGTTGCCGGGGACGAGATTGAATATCATCCCTGGGAAGAATGATAAAGATTCAAAGGATAACGAATTTTTGTGGGAAAAAAGAGATTCTTACATGTGAAAAAGGTTGCATAATTTTCCCTGGCGACTCCACTGAAAGATTCTAGAAGGTGACTCCACTGGGGAGACCGGTGGTCAGAAAGACAGAGACGGGGAGAGGTCTCAAACCTTCCCTGGATTCGAATGAAAGGTTTAGATCTGACTATTGATGGTGAGAAATGGTTAGACATCAAGAAGGTCATGTCTCTTTTCACCTGGTGACTCCATCTGCGAAGGATCCATTCTTCATAATGTTCTATGGTAGCTCGACTATCAAACGGGGTTGTAAAGTTTGAGGAGCTGATTCAGTTTCTCCACCATCAAGATGAATTCTCAGGCTGCAAGGTATGCTCCTATGAATATTGCTGCCATTCCTGGTTATCCCAATAAAATACCTCTGGTAAATTGGAAAACATATCTTCCAAGATTCAATGATGAAAAGGGTGATGACGTTGCCATTCATTTATTTAGATTTCATAAGCATATACATAAGCTAGGAGTGGGATGGCATGAATATTATTTAATGAAACTGTTCATATTTAGTTTAGAAGGATATGTAAGATCTTGATATGAGGGATTGCCAGCAGAGAGTTTATCCTCCCTTAAATACTTTCATACCATATTTCATGAACATTTCGAAAGGCATTATCCTTCATTGTTGTTACTTCAAGATTGTTGCACACATGATAGAGAGTTCATTGAAAACGTGAAATATGAGTGTGGTGATGATCAATATTTGGATGAAGAGATTTTAGAGATCTTACACGAATATTCAACTCAAAAAGAAAGACAACCCAATTGCCATGATATTCAAGAAATTTCCTAGCAGTTAGTATTGTCTTCCTTAACTGAAGTTGACATAGACCAAAGCTCAGATTCAACCAGTTATATCTCTCTTCCTAAAACTGATGATGATTTGCAGCATTCTTTCCATTCTCTGTGTGACCAAGAGAGAGGTTGCGACTATCAATAAAATCCTTCCTCATATTATTCAACTTCTGAATTTCTGTTACAAGAAGAGGCCTCCCCTTTCCAATCAGAAAATTCCTTTTCACAACTGCAATCTCTTGAAAGTTACAATGCTTGTGTGATTGATTACACAGAAGATGATAATTCTGGAAAATATCACTCTTGTAGTCCCTCCACATGTTCATTTTCTGAAAATGCAAGTAAAGAGAAATCAGATTTTGAAATAATGGTTGAAGGGAGACTGCTGCATGTTGATCAAATTCAAATTTCACCTAAATATTTACATGAATATCTAAAGCTCTCTTTGCTTGAAGAAGATTATAAGCCTAGTGATTTGAAAGGAGATGGGTGTACTGATTTGTTTTCTGAAGAATTCAATCAGCCTGCCACAATTTCTGTTAGTGAAGAAAATTTCATTGCAATCCAAGATCAAAAGTATGAAAACATAGTGGAAACTGAACACGTTGAAGATGACTATTTGCAATTGTTTTTTCCTTCATTTGAGAGGTTAAAAAGGGGACTTAAAGTTTCTGATCACAAACAGAAATTTGATATTGTGGATGAATGTATAAATTTCCTTGGAATGGATGATGAGTAAGAAGGACATTCGTGCAATCAATCCCAGCCTTTAGAAAAACCAGCAGTATGCAACGAAGAGTTGAATAACGAAGAAGAAGATGGAGGTTCTCAAATGGATGTTTCTTTTTGTTTTTCAAATTCAGAAATTTTTGTCAAGAAGAAATCTATTTGCTCAATCCTATTGAAGAAATGAATGATGTTTCTTCTGGAGCATATAAAGAATATGAAGTTTTAAATCAGAAATTTTAGATGAAGTTGTGGATGTCTCACCTGGAAATTGTCACATGTTTTCCTTGCATGGTTCTTTTGAATATCAGCTTGACAGTGTGCAAGGGAATTTACAGTTGGGACAACCTTCTCATGGTAAGCAAATGAAATATTTTTTTGAAGGCTGTCATTATGATCCAGTGGCAGAGTACATGGAGAATCTTGGCAGTGGTAATGGCTGGTTATATCTCTACTGTAAAGATCAATTTCTTTATTATAACTTTCTACCATTAAGTCTGTCATCTATGTTTTTTATGAAGCATGAAGAGAAAGTTGATTTATGGGATCATTTGCTTGAGTGGCTTCATTGGAAGTCGAAATTTACTTGACTGATCATTGATGCTTAGTAAGCAGGGTAGGTAAGTAAAGATGAATAAGCTCGACATGGTGAGCGTTCCATTCAACAGCTTTCAGTTTGCTTTCAGTTTCAGTTTTAATTTTAGTTTCAATTTTAAAGTTCAAATGTGCAGTTACAGTTGTCTTCAGTTTTAAGAATGTGGACAGGTGATAGGTGACACGTTCAAAGAGTGAGATTTGTTTGCATAATGGTTTCAGTTGGAGGTTCAATTTAGAACAGGTTGAGGATTTAAGAGAAAATTGGGAGCAGCCCAATGGATTTGGCACTTGGTCTACGGGGGTTCTTTGCTACCTCGCTGGGAGGATAACATCCCTCATGGAGCCAGCTGTTAGCACCATTTTAGTTTTGCCACAGTAAGCCTCATTGCCTGAAAATTCTGATTTTCTCTTGAGGATCAAATGGTTTTCAAACATTCCTCATTAAAACAATTTATAAAAATTCCGAGGTGGTGTGAGAAAAAGTTAAAGACTTTTGGTTAAGAAGGAGATATTTTATAGAGACAAATTATTCATTATGAATAATGTTTACAAAATTTCATGAAATATATTTTGTAAAAGGAGGCTAAAGGTTATGTTTTATAAATATAAACAAAATTTATTTTTATAAATCCAAAAATAATTTGGATATTTTATGGAAAAAGTAAATGGGATATTTTACCAAGAGGTATTTTAGCCAAAGCCCAAGCGCTCAAGAAATTATGATGTCACTTTGTTTCTTGGCATAAAGTCAAATTGGGCTCGCACACCAACCTGCCACTTTTGCAGCAAAATTAAACATAGATCAATGGCTCAGTCACATCCAACGGCCAAAATAAATTTCGCATTGTGAAGCTGCACGGAGCAATTAAATTTTTCAATTTGCGAAATCATGTTAAATGGTAGATAGGTTTTGATGGTCAGATTGGCAGGTGAGGAAAATCCATGACTCAAAATAAATTTCACATTATGAAGATTCACGAGATAATGAACTTTTTCAATTTGAGAAATCATTTAAAATCCCGCATATTTCAATGGCCACAATATGGCTGGGAAAGGATGAACAGTGTGAATGTATTTCACATTGTCAACTAGCAAGGAGAAATGAAATTTTACAAATCGTGAAATTTTAAATGGTGGGAATCTTAGGGCATGTGTTGAATTGGAAAACAAAATTGATGGTTGTAAATCTTTCCGCTGGATGGAAATGCTATTTAGTTAATGGTTCAATATTGGACGAAATGACCAAATAAAAACATGTGTTTTTATCCCATTCTTTAAGAACGAGATCAGTGATCATAAATGTTCCCGTATAGAGAAAATGAAGAGTGCTTAGATTTCAATGGTTCTACACTTTGTTTGAGTCTGGTGATGACAATTTTCAAATAGCGTATTTATCATAAAGAGAATTTACAGGTGTTTCTTTGAAGCGATTGACAAGTTTTTCCCTATAAATGGTTGTTTTGGTCATTATTTTAAATCAATTGTTCCCGCCGAACCAAGATGATTTTTCAGAAATTAAGAAAGGTTTTTATTCATAACACACCTATATATAATAAAATCTATCATTTTTTACCCAGGTTCTGTGGATTGAGAGAACCGAAGGCATCTTCAGAGAGCAAATTTCTAGATTTTTAAATGACTTCTTTAGTCAGTTATTTCAATCAATTGTTTCCGGAAAATCAGAAAGAATTTTCCAAAATTGAATGAGGTTTCGATTAAGAACAATATCATGTTGAATAACCTCTCTCAGTTGTTACCTAGGTATTATGGGTTAGGAGAAACAAAGTGATGTTTACAGGCTATGTTTTAGGTTTTCCAAAGGACTGTTTCAGACATCACATTCAAAGAATTGTTTCAGCCAAATGGAGTTGAATTTCAGGAAACTGAGAGAGGTTTTTATTCATCACATTCCTATATACAAAATCCCCCTTCATAGTTTATACAGGTATCACAGGTTGGGATAATTTAAAATATATTTACAGGGTATTTTTCCAGAAATTTACAGGTTTACTATCTGAGTCATCAATTTCAAAATCAAATATTGAGGAGATGGAGCTGAATCATAGGAAAAGAAGACATTGGTTTTGTTGGAAACATGGCCAGTTACAAAAACCTCTTTTATTTTTCACACAGCTATCACCATCTGGGATATGCAAGAGGGGATTTTTAGCTTGTTTTTCTAGTAGTCCACATTTTATTTTTGTCTTATGTGAATCGTGGTGTGCAGGCCACGTCCAAAGTTTGTTAGAAGATGTTCTTAAGTTGTAACAAATTTTGATTCTTGATGTTGGTTTAGGAATTCCAAAATGATATAAATGTATCTCCTGAAGAAAGAGAAAAGGTTGAAACCAATGTAATTTTGTTGTGTATGCTTTCAATAGAATTTTAATTGCAGAGCCGAGGTCAGCGTTTCATACAGGGATTCATGTGTCATTCGTATTTGCAGTCTGTTGCTTCCTTTCTTATGTGAATGTTTTTCCATTTTATCTCTCCCATTTTGTTTTCTTTTATATCTGAATGTAGTGTATAAAAGTTTGGAATTCATACTTGCTATGCTCCATTTATTGTTTCAGATATTCACCAAAGTTTTCTTCTAAAGTTAATACAGAATTCATTTTTCAATGCTATGTGTTGATGGTCTGTTCATGTTCTTCTTTTCCACCAGACAATTATAAATCGACTGTGATCGAGTGGATATATTGCCCCTATGTTGAAATCACTTGCATAAGTTCTGTTTATTTCTGTTACATATCTTGACTCCATCGCCCAATGGTTTTGTGTTTCGTTTCAACCAATTTTACAAACAATTTATAGTTTCACTTGTATATATCTGGCATTGTTAACATTTGGTGAGAGATCCCTCTCAGAAGAGCAGAAGGCCAGTTCTTTCTTCGATAGTGGTTCTACTGTTACTTGGGAGCAGGCCCTCCGCAACCTTTGGGCTCAATTCCAGTGCTAACACCCGCAGTCCACAGTTACTGATCATGGATCACATTTCCATAATCAAATGATGGAGGAACTAAGTGCCAAGGTAGGTTTTTGTCATGAAAACTCTCCGCCCTATTATCCACAAGCTAATGGTCAGATTGAAGCCATTAACAATGTTTTGAAAACAATGCTTTGTCGGATGGTTGGAGACCATAAATCCAATTGGCACCAAATCATTTTCTCCGCTCTTTGGGATTATAGGACTTCGGTGAAAACAGCTAATGGTTTCACACCTTTCCATATTGTCTATGGAATCAAAGTTGTCTTACCAATTCAATGTTAGATTCCATCCTTGAAACTTGACGTCGAACTTCTCCCAAACACTTCCGCAGAGGAAGAGAGATTTTTATACTTGAACAACCTTGACGAAACTAGAAGAGATGTTGCCTTGGATAATGAGGCACACAAGAAATGCATCAAGGCATAGTATGACAAGTCTGTCCAACCTCATGCCTTTAACGAGGGTGACCTAGTTTTGACTTATGATCAAAGATATGACAAACTAGGGAAAGGAAAGTTCAAATCCATGTGGTATGGTCCTTTAGTTATTTCCAAAGGTTTAGAGAAAGGGGCCTACAAGCTCGTGGGATATGATGGAATCCCCTTAGGACAAGCTTGTAATGGGTTTTACCTGAATAGGTACTATGCCTAGATCTCTCTTGGATAGTATCTTGTATATATGTATATTACTTGACTTTCAGTGTGCTTAAGTATTTTCAATATGCTATTGAGTTTAGTGTCCGTATCTATTTATACCATGTTTTGGTCGTGCAGAGAATATGGATTTCTACGGCTTCGCTGATGGTGCTTGCCACCACACCTTGAATCTTGCCTCAGCTGCTCAGGTTCTCTATTCCCTAGCTTACGATTTGGTCAGTTCATGAGCAATTTGTATTGGTCCCACTACCAACAATATCGTCGAGTATCAAAAAATCATAGGTCTTCTGACTGAAGCTGCCTCCCAAGATGTTCACAACTTGGTAGTCTTGATGGACTCACAACTTGTGGTTTGTCATCTAAACCATGTCTATACCATTCGGAATCCTGTGCTTCTCCATCTCTTCCGGAGAGTACGTTTGTTAGAAAGGTCATTTGAAACTATCACCTATAGGCATATCCCTAGAGAACATAATGTAGTTGTTGACTCATTGGCTAATTACATCCTAGATTGGCATATTTCCCATTCGTGACATGAAAATCAAACATGGTTCATTATAAATAAACAATAAAAGACACATGAAACTCATGTAAAATACATTCACCATTTGAGACATATAAATACCAAGTAGAAGTCTGTATATATATATATATATATATATGAACATGTTTTACAAAAAATAGGTCATGACACCCCATCTGAAGTGCGTAGGATATTAGGTAAAAAATCATCATACAAAAGTCCTGAAACTATCAGCTTTCAGTGAATACATCATGCACTCATTGTCTAATGATGCTAGTGGTAACACATCATTGACTGGGCTACTCTACATAGCAGTCTGTTAAAACAACCCGGTACTCCTGCTGTAGGCCTTTGATACCTCAGTGGGAGGTCATCAATCGAGGCATCTGAGATGTCTAGAGTCAACCTCTCCAAGTTATCCTCAACTCCCCTATCACATCATCCCCCTATGGTACAAAATGAGCTCCAGCTCGCATGTCTAGTGGGGAGGCTCCCCCAGGTCGTGCTGCTCTGACATCTACATGAAAACATTCAAGTCTCATTACTAAACATAAAAAATATAAAACATAAAAACATTATTTCCATTTTAGGGTCTTTTGTTTCTTATCGATATCACCCCACTATCCACCAGGTGGGAGCGGTAGGTTAGGGTCACCATTGAAGTCAGTTCCTGCATATGCATAGTCCTCCACCATGAGGAGCTGATCTCTCAACCATCGAAAGAACGGGTCACTAAACTTTACCTTGCCTCTACCTGCTCCAGTACGGGCCATAATCCAGACCCACCTATGCATGTGAGGTTTATGTGCCCTCAACTCTATAAAGAACACCTAGGGTCTCATCTATGGAACCCACTCGAAAAATAAGCAAGCTAGAATTGAACCAAAACCAAATTGCTTCAGCTCCCCCTGTAGACACTTGGTCAGCTGATCCTTGAAGATTAGAAGTAGAGCTTCCACCCAGTTGAAGAATGTAGGCTCCATGGCCTCTATGGCATAGAGCATATGTGCTCTAGACTCCTGGTGTAACCCTTGTCTTCCCACCACTCTCTGCATGGTAAACAAAACGGTCCGTAGAGGGCCATCCACCACTTCTTTTATGGGAATTTTCTTCCCCGATGTCCTGGTCCTAGGAATGCAGTGGCGGTCTATCAACTCATGAGTAGTAATGTCCCCCCCATGGGAACCGGTCAAAGAGATGGGAGCACCCCATCTTGAAAGGCCTGTCAGGAAGTAGAAGTCCTCTACTTCAACTACCAATATGTGAGCACCAACCTCGAAATATTGTTGCTTTGGATTCCACATCCGAAGTATATGCTCTAGTAGTCGCTCATGTGATACCATACTGGGTGTGCAAAAGAACTTTAAGAGTCCGTAGTCTCTCAACGCGGCTATGTAACCCACGTTTCGTTCGGCAAAGGCATCGTTGTTGTCATGTTGCCTCTCTTTCCATATGACCATTTTTTATCAATAAGAACCTGTCAAAAACCATCACAAGACTAATTAGAAGCATTCCCAATCATTCAAATCAACAAAAATGAGATAATTTTTCTTGTGCATACGTTTATATTTATCCACGGCTGCCACCTCTTGTGTCCCATTAAGGACAGGTGGTGGCACCACCTGTGCATAGTGTTTTCAGCATAGTTTGAGTGGGGTATCACTTATCCCTCAAGGGATAAGACCAGTTCCCGCTTCCATGTTTTTAAGGCTCTCCATATAAGCCCAAAACACCACCACAAATAAAAATTGAAGGCATGAAATGAAAGAGTAGGGTCTATGCTATTACTTGGAACTGACGGTGCGTGAATCCATTGGTGGATGCTCCCGATATCAGTGACTAAAAATCTGGCCAAAAAAATGCTCCAAAGGCTCTCCACTATGGGTAAATGGTAAAATGTTTTTATTTTTTACTATTTACATGAATTTTATATACATTTTAGGGTTTGACATGCTATAGTTTTGTTTTAAAATCATTTATTACTCAAAATATATCAGTCGTAATCCTTTAATGTCAGTTATTGAAGCATTTAACACTTGTTTTTCGAGTCATTGCAGGACAGAAAAGTAGTGGCAGTAAAGTTTTGGGAGTTCATTTTTTACTTTTCCGTACTGCCATAAAATGGAAAAAAGTCTTTGAGCATTTATTGCGACACTTTGGTCATGCTCTCAAAACTTAGCATCAAAGGTCCAAGTCCGTTTTTTATTCTTTTCAGGCTCGTAAAATCTCTCATCATGAAAAGAGACCTAGTGGACTCTTCTTTAAACTCTTTTCAATCTCCTTAAATACGAAAAGATTGTCGAGTGATCTTATCTTCTTCACTCTTGTTAAAGCATTTGAAGAGTCGTTCATCTGATGGTAGGTTATCACTTTTTCGGTTCAGGTGAACTATTTTATGAAAAAGGACCCTATGGAGTCTTCTTCTGTGGTCATTCAGACTCTCTAAACATGAACAATACCGAGTTTTCTTTCATTGGACTCATTAAATTAAACATTAAGAGACCCTCTTTTGGGAACGAACCCCTCCTCTCTCAGGTTCATAAAACATATGAGTTTGGACTTGTCTTCGGACGAGCTATAATGAGTGTTTGTTACCCTCTTTGAACTCATAGTGACCGAAAAGAGGCACTCATCAACCATGATGGGGAAAATGGGAAGGGAATCATTTTGCAAATAAATGGCAATAGTTTGTCGTTACCTTTGAACATGGAACTTGTCTGCATACCATTTCATTCAATAGGGTATTCAGCTGATCTCCGTGATGATCCACTTTCATGAGTCATGTCACTCCTTTGAGTCTTTCAAAATAATGCATTGTCCATCGTCGCGATGTGTGTTTGTCTGGTCTAGTCATGCCGCCAAGTCTTTTTTATTGCCTCCTGATGTTCAAAGGGATGTTGAATAAGTTTTACCTCTGCAGTCAAAACAATCTCTGTGTCAGTACTTTTGAGTCACTCTTATGGTTACCTTATTCACATGATTCCATAACTTTGTTCTAAGTTTCATGTTGTCGATGTGGGACTCATCATGGCCCTCCTTCAAGGAGACTATTCCCATCGACATCAGCTCATCATCCAGGAAATAGTCTTAGAAACAAGTTTAGTACCTTGAGATCTATATGCCTCAATGAAAGATTCCTTCACTCTGGACATAGGTTCACATTATTGACCTTTGATTGATAGAATTGACTAGGTGTTCGACATCAAAACATCTATTCACACTTGGTAGATTGTACTAGGGTACCTTGGGAATCATTGACATCAATGGTGATCTCCCTTGCACTTGTTAACGGTTCACATCATTGGCCAGTAATCAAGTGGTTTCTACCATGTTCAACTTTAGATCATTGTAATCACATGGATAGAATCGTACTTTGTGGAAGATGAGACGAAGACCCTAGGTATTTGTTTAGCACTCATTTCTTTCCCCAGGTTGTGATGGAGTTTTGTATATCTAGCATGGATCCACATTTGTATGGTGTGTCTATGCTCAAATTTGTGTCTGTATGACATAGATCTATGTTGTATGTCTAGTAGCTATGTCCAAGTTTGAGTCCTCTATCACATGGATCTACGCTGTATTCTAGTAGCCATGCTTGTTTATTCCTCTCATGGATCTGCTTTGTATTGGTCCATAGCCATGAGTTGGTTGCATTTGTCTATGAGTCAAAAGTATTAATGTACTACAGATGCCTACTTGACAACATTCTTCGACCGAGCTGACATTTTCACCTTGAAGTGACAACTTGTTCTCTCAAAGCTCTCGCTTATCGCATCCCTCTAAGTCTCATGCTTTGGGGGGCATTTTGTTATACCTAAATCATGTCACCGTCATGTGATGAGATCCTTAACTTCCATGTTTTCCCTTAATCCCAACACTTGGGTGGAAACTTGCTCTGTTTGTCAATTCTACTTGAAAAAACCTAGCACCGTGCTTACCCTATGGCTGACGAGCGTTACCTTCTCCAGCACTGCCTATATCCTGTTATATAGAAGTGGTGCCACCACCTATAGTCTTTGTTCTTAAAGCGGTTCTCATCTAAACTGCTCTGTCATAAGGGAACAAAAGAGGTACCCTAGGTAAAATGGGAAAAAGAGAAGTTTCTCGAGGCTTCTAGAACTTGAGCCTCATGCCCTCCGTTATCCCTATCATTATGGGTTTGTTTGAGCTCGAGATCCCCCTTGATAGGATCTTGGAGCCACCTCACCCACCATTCTCTCAACTAACCCTATCCATTGAGCCTTATAAATACAAGCTCATATCCATAGTTGAGGGGGAAAACTATAGAGGTATTGTTATGTTGTTGAATTGAATACCTTGTCCAAACCATTGGAGATCATAGAGAGAAAATTTGGAGCTTATGGGGATGAAGCATTTGTCTCGTGGAGGAGTTTGTCTACACTAAGGCAACGGTTGTAAGCTACTCCATACATTCTTAATGCAAAGTTGATTTCTGTCCCACATTTCTATTGTTTTGATTTCACATGTATATGTTGCTAGATTCCTTAGTCACTAGCATGGATATGTAGATGATTTTCTGGTAGCTTTGATGTGCTTGTATGTTTGATATGTTTGCAGGTACACAGGTTCATAATCAAAGCAGTATTCCAGGTGTCTATAGAATTCAGGGAAGATCTTCATCCTTTGTCGTTCACTTATTTGTTCTGGATCTGAACCATTCAAACCAGAGGAACAATTTCTATCCGTAGAAGGTGCAATATTCTTGATAACAATTTTTATGTTAGAAAGTCAAAATATAACCTATTTCTATTCACATTGCATGTGTAAATTGCTTCTCATTTAATGGTTTTTTGTTGGTTTTGCACCAAACTCGATTTGTGAGTTTCTCTAAGGCTCCTATATCTTCCTGCAGATCAAAATTATCACATGGTATCAGATCTGAGTGGATTTTATTGATTTGTAGATCAATCCAGAGCGTTTTGAGGAGCAGTTTTAGAGAAATTCCAGATAAAATTGAGTTGTTTTTGCAAGACTTTGGAAATTTCGTCACCATTAACACAAGCAAAAATGGAATCTACCCACATATTTCTAACACCTTTCAAATTCTTCAATTGGAAGGCAGATATGGCTATTCAATTGAGATCCAAGGGTCTCTACAGAGTTACCATGGGCACAGAGGTGGAGCCAAACTCTAATGTATATAAAGCCAAGTACTTCAACAGATTGGACGAAGCATATGGATTGTTATTCCTGAGTATCCCAAGAGATATTTTGTTCCACATAGATAGTTTAACAACCCCCAATGAAGTCTGGGTAAAACTAGAGACACTTTTTGGTAAAACTAATGAACTAAGAGGACACCGACTTGAGAACGATCTCATCAGTGTGAGACCAATGCACTTTGACACTATCCAGAACTTCTTCACCAATTTTAAGTCACTTGTGTTGCAACTAAGGAAATGTGGCATTAAGAAGAAAGAGGACCAGTTTATTCTATCCATTTTTTCGAAGTTGGGTTCAGAATTCTCAGTCTTTGTCAGCACATTCCATTATGGAAAGTTAACACTTTGAAACTGGAAAATGCCAAGTATAGCTAGCCTCGTGGATTCCCTCACCTAGGAGCAAGACAATCTATTCCAAATGGTAACCATTAAGGCTAAAGATCAATCCTTGGCTATGGTAGTTTCAAATTCCTCCAAGGGAAATCCCAAGGAAAAGAATTCAAAGTTGGCAGAGAAGAAGAAACCAAAAAACCCAAATCCAGTGATGAGGGTTCAAATCCTCCCAACGATGTGGACAAGAATGGAAAAGAGAAGACCAAATGCACCTATTTCCACAAGGAATGGAATCCAAAAATATCATGCATGAAGAAAACCATTGACCAGATGGCGCAGCTACTGGAGAAGAACAACATCCCGGTCCCAGACAACACAAGGAAGAAGGATGGCACCTCTAGTTCAAATGGAAAGGAGAAATGTCATGATTTGGTATCAGTACTTCTAATTTCTCATATTTAATCATTGATTCGGGAGCTTCTAGATACATGGTAGCCACAAGAGAGCTCTTCTCCTCCATGCATTCGAAATTTGGCCCAACAGTTCGAATGGGGGATCATTCAGAAATATAGAACAAGGTGATTCGTAGGATTGATTTAGATCATGGTTTCTTTAGTGATGTGTTGTATGTACCAAGCCTTGCAACAAATTTGTTGTCAGTCTATCAAATGACTCATACAGGAGAAGCAAAGAGAGTGACCTTCACTCTAGACATGGTGAAGATTGCATAAATCTCATTAAAACAAGTTGTTGCAATTGGGTATGCAGACCACCATGAGAGGATGTACAAGTTTTCGAACTTCCTCTCCACTTCCAATGACCAAGATATTCTCTCACATTCCAATGAGACTTCCAATATATGGAATTATATTTTTGGTCACATGAACTAAAAATACCTCCAAGCACTACATAGATATGAGATGGTGGAAGGACTTCGACAAATCAAATCATCAAATGGAGCATGCATTGGGTGTGTAGTTGGGAAGCATCCAAACCGAAGCTATGAAAAGGGGATGGAAAGGAGAGCCACACAAACACTTGGTTGGTACATTCAGATCTGATTGGTCCTCTTCCCACTCCATCATATGGTGGATCAAGGTATGTACTTACATTTATTGATGATTACTCGAGATTCTTCTAGGTGTACTTCCTCAAATTAAAGTCTGAAGTTTTTGAGCAATTGAATATTTGGAAGGAAATGGTAGAAAATAAGAGTGAGAATAATATTAAGGTCCTTAATATTGATTGTTATCAACCCAAATGGCACTTCTTCATCCGAGTGCTGACATTCTTTATGTTGGTACACAAAAGGACATATTAGGATTGAAGTTTTCCAAAACACTATAGATGGGCATAACTTAGGATGCATTTACCCTTAAACTAGCTTGCTATATAATTTTTCTAACTGTTGAGTTGCATACATGAATATCTCCATTGCAACTCACGTACTGTATGCAACTATCTGCATTGCAACCCACGTACTTCAGCGTACACGAGTTTCCTTTGAGCAACTCATGTGTCATACACGGGTTTCCTATATCAACAGTCGCGTACACCTTGGTTCAACCTTAAAAAATATAAAACATGATTAATTGAGATTATTTGGACCCTAATAATTAACTATCCCAACTGTTTCAACCACCCCAACCTTTGAAATCACTCTATTTCCCAAAGTATAAATAGAGGCCTTGGGGAGGGCATTAATCAATCAAGATTGGAGAGAAAAGTTATGCTAGTGGTATATCTTCAGAAGTATTGCAGTAGCAGAACTCAAAGTCCTTTGGTTGGAGAGGAGTCCTTGTCTCAGAAGCTGGGTTGTACTCTTATCTCATTCATTGATTGTTAATAAAGAGAATACTTCTTCCAACATTGTGTTGAGTCTATTTCATGTATCGTAGTTAATGAATATATTTGATTATGTATTTGATATATTGTTTATGTAACCTCTTATATATACATGCATGAGATATTACTTGGAGAATTTTCTCTTTACAGGTGAACGAGGTGCATCCCTGGAAGCTTTGGAGAGAAGAGGAGCGGGAGAAGATCAAGCTTGGATCAACCGTCGGTAATCGGGTAAGTAAAGACTTTCTTCCTATTCCCTTTCTATTCTCTATTAAAGTTGATTGTCTGCAAGGTTAGTAGTAAGTTTGTAACCCCAAACCCTAGGTTACAAGGGTGCTTAATCCTAAACAATAGAACTGGCGACTCCACTAGGGAGTCCAGCCTACTATGGGTTAGTCCTATAGATACTTTCCTAGTCTTTGCTCTGATTAAGTGTATGGTTTTACACCTTGGATTTGATTTGCAGTAGTGTTTTAGAGACCTTTGTTATTTTTTCTTTTTTGAAATTTTTTTGTTATGTACGTGGGTTGTTGTGCTACACAGTCGTGTACAACAACTTGTATATGTGGGTGGCTATACTGGACAGTCGTGTATAGTATGCGGGTTGTTCTATTATATAGTCACGTACATATTTTAGCAGCATATTTTTAGGTAGGGTTGCTTGTCCCTGTCTTATTTGGATTTTGCTTTTCTTTGGGGTTTTCTAGTGCCGGCATCTTGCTGTAGGTTTACAAGTCTTGTACACCATACTTTGTGCTTTTTAGTAAGCCCTTGATTTTTTGTTGTTTGAGTCTTCTTTCATTTAGCAATTTGAAGTGGATTATCCTGTTTGGGTGGTAGGTTTAGTGTTTTCTACCTAAATCAGTGATTAGGATTTTAGATAACTTGTACTCCGTACTAATTTCAAGTAGTTTCAGTTTGTCACTTGCCCTTTAGTGTTTTCAGTGGATTTCATTCATTGTTTCTTTCTAAGCTAGGTGGTTGTCAAGTATCCTCCTTAGGTGGTTGAATTTGGTTCTTACAATTCTACTATACTTCATATTGCTTGCTTTATGGTCTGATTATTCAAGCATACTCAAGAATTTTTGCATTTAGGTGCATAGTAATTTTTGAAGAGTTTGAAAAGTGAAGAAAAAACATTAGAAAAATTTGTATTTTAATTTCATATCGTAGTTTTATTTTCAGTATTTTCGAATAAAATCTCAAAAATTACAAAAAATAAGTCTTAGTCTTCTCTTACTTAATTGTAATTTCATTAGTTCATAACTACAAAAAGAAAAAGAAGCTTGATTTAAGTAGTTTTAATTTGTTTTGGAATTCATTTAAGTGACACCTTTTTACTTTTCTTATCTAGTCTATAATATCATAATCATTCATGCCACTTACCCTATGACTAAGAACAAACCTTAAAATGAATGCTATAATTTAAAATTTATTAGTAAGTTTTGTTTTATAGGGTCATACACATACTAGCTTAGGCTAGACTTATGGGATAGGAAGTGTAAACTCCCCACAAGTACTTAAATTCAGACGTAGTTGGCCAATCAATAGGTAAATCCTTCTCTGTGTTGATAGTATCTGGGAAGCTCCTCTTAAACGGGAGTTAAGCACGAGGTCGCGTGGAGGTTTGGACTGAGGAGATATCCCTCTAATTCCTTGTCAAAAGGTAGACCAAGGTTTTTTCACATTTGAGGATTCTATCCTAGATAAAGTTTTAGGCTTTGCTACCCTGCCCATGAGTACAAATCAGGCTTGCGACTGTCCCCCCAGACTATTGATATAGTTAAGGTAGCCTTTAGTCTCTTTGACATCTAGGGTTTATACACAGGTAAATCGGAAGGCTATTTATGGTTCACCTTGGACGGGATTAGAAGGTAACCCTTATTGAAAGTGTAAGAGGGCGGTGGGTGATTCCTCCTCTTATGCCTAAGAACCTCTTCAAGGATTCCAAGAAACTGTCTCTCATCTTTCTTTGGGAAAGCATATCTTATATCCCTTGTGATTGTTGAGACTTTAGGAATTTTTGTAGTGATTTCTCTATGGTTTGTCTATGTTTTAGCCGAACTTAGGGTTTGAAGAGTCAAATTTACAATCGTGGAGGACCAATGTGTCAGAAGGTCATGAAGGTTGCAAACCCTTCCTCCACTTATCACATTGGAACCTCCACCTCCCCCTCAAAGGCGAAGATTAGACACAGACGGTTCTTTCAAACCGATAGGAGTTAGTGAAGTTCTATGTGAACTAGAACTTAGGGAAAACTGTTTTAATTTAACTACATTTGAGATAGAAAACTTGTAGGATGATGAGTTTGCAAGGAACTTTAATTCACCTCTAACTAACTTAAACAATCCTGTGATCATTTAGGTTAGTCCTTTTAATTCACTCGTGATTGGTGTCCCTCTGGGTAGACTAATGTCTACTACAAGAGAAAGTTCTTCTACTTCCACCTCAGCCGTTCCGGCTGAAGGGGTGCCACCTCCCCCGGTAGGTGCCCCTAGAATAAGTATAACTACTACATCATTAACTCCAGCTAGCCAGGTGGTTCAACCACTGGCTCCCATAAGTTTAGCAGGTAATTCTGGTGGTATGGTCACTAGGATTCCTAGTGTACCTTCAGTTCCTACTTCCTTCACACACACTGCTCAGAGTGGTCCTATAGGATCCTCAACATTTGTCTAGGGTTTTCCTTGGAATGAGGGGCACTTTCCCCCATCCAATCCATACGTAGGTCCAACACCCGCATATGTAGGGGTGCAGTTCGAAAACCCTAATCCTTATGGTCAAGGTTCTCAAACTATGGTTTCAGCTCCTTTCATGAGCTCTCATTTTTCTCTTTTCAGCGGAGGGATACCTGCTCCTGTGTTCCAAACCCTAGCTTTGACTGGGCAGCTAGAACCTCATACACTGGATTATGGAAGGAATCCTTTCCAAAGCATCCCAACCACTTCGAAACTGGTAGCAGGGGGAAACCCCACCTTCACATACGGGAACATGGGGGCAAGTCCCTCTAATATCCAAACTAGTACTTTCAATGCTCTGGTTAGACCCAAGATCCCTTTCCTGGAAACGTTAAATTTTCTAGATTTGTCGAAACTAATGAATGACCCGGTGAGACATAACTCCTCCTAGCCACCCGTTCCTACCAAACTGCCCTCGGATATCCCAAAATTTAAAGGTAAAGTTGGTGATGATCTAGGAGCTCATGTCACCACTTTCCATTTGTGGTGCTCTTCCAACTCACTGAACAATGATACAGTTCGGTTTCGGCTGTTCCAAAGAACTCTAACTAGTACTGCAACAAAATGGTATATTGAACTACCTTCTACCGCGTTTGACAGTTTTTGGGACTTGGATAATGTATTCCTTAGTCACTTCCAACTTCCTATCTGATATGACTTCGGGACAGACTTGTTGTCTACCTTTTGGCATGACAATGCCACTCATATTTCAGATCACATCCAAGAGTGGAGAAGATGGAAGAGCCTTATCAAAGCCACTATTCCTCCCGAGTTTCTATTAAAATGGTTCCTTCAATCCCTATTGCCATATATATCTAAGGTTGTATCTACTTCGAAAGTGACCAATGCGGAAGAGGCTATCCTCAGGGCCCAACATATAGATTTGAAATATTCTCAGTTTGGGATTTTATATGAAATCATCCTTGATGCACCGAGGCCAACGTACAATGTAGAGAAACCTAAGCCTGGACCCCATGCTGATGGTGTGGTTGGTTCTATGAAATATCCCACTATAGAGTCTTTGGCTAAATAGCTCCATGAGTTGTCTGTCAAACATTCTACAACAAAGGCAGCAAAGGCTTCCCCCTCAACCCAGAATGCAAATGCTTTTACACAATCCTCTCATAAGGTAAATCAGCAACCCAGTGGGGAAAAGAAGAAAGGAAAAAAGGGTGAGGGAAACCAAAACAAGAAAAAAACCACAAACAATGTTGATGGGGGCAAAAAATAAAAGAAGAAGGTGAAATTCCCATGCAATTTGTGCCATGAAGATCACCTGAACCATAAATGTCCCCTTATGGAACAAGCTCAGAAGTTTTTAAAAGGCCAACAACCAGCTGTTCTGAAGGATCCTTTTCCCCAAGGACATAATTCTTCTTCAGCTTCAAATGCAATAGGGGGCACCCCAAATTCTCTTGACCCTAATTATATCAACATGGTTCGATCCTAGACTTTACTCTAGACGAGGAGCAAGAACTATGAAATAGAGGCTTAGGAGAAGGGTAAGTCGATAGGTGAAACTTCCAACCCTCTCACGATTGAGAAACCTGTCGAACCTTTATGGAGTTCCTTTAGGCCCAGGTCTAACTCCTCAAAATAGACTTGACTACTGAGTAAACTTGTCCATTCAAGCTCGTTAAGAATATGTGAATGGGCATCCACATTGGTGGTAGGTTATCTCTTTCTCGGACCATGTGGAATAATATGAGAAAGGATTACTCTCTTTTCTGTGGAATTGAGAAGAGTTTTCTCAGGTATAGGTTTGTCACTTTTCTGGACCTGAGGGACAAAAATTTATGGAAAAGGAACACCCGATATGAGCTCAGTTTTCTCTTTTTCATGCTCTGGACCTAAAACATGAAAAAGATTCAGAGTGTACTTTATGTCTTTGTCATGCTTGTTAAACACCAAGAACAAAACATCAAGTTTATTGTTGTAAGCCCCATTCCTCATACTCAAATGGATCTTTTTGAGTGATCTTGATTTCCTTTACACTCATAAAACTCAAGCTATATGATGCTCTCGAAGGAGCGTTGGGTAGGTGGTAATTTAACCTTTTTCGGACCTCCCTGAGTAAGTACGAAAAAGTTTCACCTTTTCTTCTACGGAAGTTAAGAGAGTTCTTCTATAGTATGTTTTATACTTTTTCGGCCTCAGGAGACTAAATTGGAGGAAAAGGACCCCCCCTAGAGTCTTCTTCGGATTTTTCAGACTCTCTAAACATGAAAACACCAAGTGAGCATGTACTAGTTCGGGCTCATAAAATCCCAAAATCAGTGACACTATCAAGCATTATTCCCTCTTCTCTTAAAGCTTGTCAAAAATGAAGAGAGACTTGAGTTTACTTTCCTAGACTCGTTAAAATTCAACAAGAAAGATAAGGAAAAAGTTTTCTTTTGATTCTCAGTCAGTGGTAGCATGTCTTCCTTGAACGTAGCACTCTTTGTTTTTTCCGATACTCATGTCTTAGTGTTTACTTTTAGTTCAGCTATCACTTTAAGTTTCTTACTCCTCCTCCTTTTCATTATACCTGGGGAATCTGATCATGTCTCCTACATGATAGATAAGTCTAGTTGTATTATCTGCAAATTTAAAATATGCCTTGGGTCATATCTGTGTCGTGCTCACTGTTTAAGGATTTAGCCATGCATCTGATCTATTTCCTAATTCCATCATTGTCCTATCTGTTATTACTTGTGTATCCCTTCCTTTATCCAGTTCCCAGTCACTCTTGTGATCCGTTGGAGGATCTATTTCCTTCCTCATCATAGTATGGTTTCTCATCAACACTTCCTGATGACGAAGACCTAGAGTTTTTGATGATAGTACCTTAGGATTCACTTTCATTATTGGTGAATTCATTTGCTTCAGTTGTCGATTATCACCTATTGGTTGACAATCTAATGAATCCTATCCATGTTCGACTTCAACAAAATCTATTCACATGGCCTGGATTGTACTGGTTCTTTTGGATTTTTAACGAAGACCTTAGGTTCATATCTATGGCCTAAGTTGCGCAAGATTATGTTGTGTTCACTTACACAGTTTCTAGATCTTTGAAGACTCATAATTATTGTATATTGTGGCATCGATCTACCTTTGTAATATACGTGGTCTTGAACCCATATCATATGATGTACTCAAATATTGTAAAGGAGCTAGTGTTCCAGTATAATGAACATGGCATCCTCAGATATGACTTTGTATATGACATTACTATGTATTTGTTTCAGGTACTTCCTATACTCCATTGGACCTCTGAATTCTCCAAGATAATGATTATAATGTATTTTGGCCATCGTTTCCCTCTGATCTCACACATTAGGGGGCATCTGTTATCAATCCAAATGGCACTTCTCTGTCTGAGTGCCAACATACTTTATGTTGGTACACAAAAGGACATATTAGGATTGAATTTTTCCAAAACACTATAGATGGGCATGACTTGGGATGAATTTACCCTTAAACCAGCTTGCTATATAATTTTTCTAAGTGTTGAGTTACGTATGCAACTATATCCATTGCAACTCGCATACTGTACGCGACTATCTGCATTGCAACCCACGTACATCAGTGCACGCGGGTTTCCTTTGAGCAACTCGCATGTCATACGTGGGTTTCCTATATCAATAGTTGCATACACCTTGGTTCAACCTTAAAAAATATAAAATGTGATTAATTGAGATTAGTTGGGCCCTAATCATTAACTATCCCAACTGTTTCAACCACTCCAACCTTCGAAATCACTCTATTTCCCAAAGTATAAATAGAGGCCTTGGGAAGGGAATTAATCAATCAAGATTGGAGAGCAAAGTTATGCTGGTGGTATATCTTCAGAAGTCTTGGAGCAGCAGAAATCAGAGTCCTTTGGTTGTAGAGGAGTCATTGTCTCAGAAGCTGGGTTGTACTCTTATCTCATTCACTCATTGTTAATAAAGAGAATTCTTCTTCCACCATTGTGTTGAGTCTATTTCATGTATCATGGTTAATGAATATATTTGATTATGTATTTGATATATTGTTTATCTAACATCTTATATATACATGCATGAGATATTACTTAGATAATTTTCTCTTTACATGTGAAATAGGTGCATCCCTGGAATCATTGGAGAGAAGAGGAACGAGAGAAGATCTGTTAGTTTTTCAACATTAAGCTAGAATTATTAGGATCTTTAACTAAGAGAATAACAAGTACAACAATCAAACACAAGAGACAATGAACACAGTGTTTTTCCTCGGGGAAACCATAAATGGAGAAAGCCCGACAACTTCCTCAAATATAGAATCAACACCAAAATGATAAAATCCCAAAACAGTAAGTGATCTCCTCACAGCAGTAACCTTCTTATTATCTAGCCCCAGTGTCTTCTCCTTCCTCAACTATGTGCTACACTTGAGTGTGTTTGTGATGTGTGCTAAATAGAGAGTCCAGCTCTATATTTATACTAATCTTGGCATGACTAAAACCCTACTAGGGCCTACCTCTACTAGGAGAGTCTAATAACCCTAGTGCCCCAGAACTACGAGGACTTTAACCCTTAGACAATCAGAGGGTTACCCACAATGACTTGACATGACTTGTTTACATTATTGATCCTCCCGATCGGAACATTAGGGCATGACAACATGACTCAATTACATTATAGATACATCCTGGAATAAACATCGGGTTACAATACATAAGATACCTAGATGAATACATTCCAAAGTTACAAATACATCAACACTCCCTCTTAACTAGGAAGGTATTCTTTCAACACAATTTTCAGCATTGGTATTCTTCTCTCGTCATCTGCATCTTCAAGTATTCTTAGTCTTCAAGTCATCTTTGTCTTCACGTCATCTTCATCTTCGAGTCATCTTCATCTTCGGATCTAGATCATCACTCGATCTGGATCATCATTGGACATCGTCACTAGATCTGGATCATCACTGGACATCATCACTGGATCTGGATCATCACTGGATCTAGATCATCACTGCTGGATCATCTTCACTAGATTTGGATCATCATGGGTGCTATCTCATGAATCTTATTGTCACAGGAATTTCTACAGAGCTATCCCTTTTTCATATTGGTTGTAGGCCTAGCCTCCATGTAGGTCTTCTTTAGCACTTATATCTAACCTACTCATCAGAAGGGCACAACACTCACATCTATCCAGGTGGGAACACATCCTACCACAATGATGGAAGAGTTTTGCACTTCCACCCAGGCTGGAAAACATCCTACCACAATGATGGAAGAGTTTTGCGCTTCCATCCAGGTTGGAACACCCCACCACAATGATGGAAGAGTTCTGCACTTCCATCCAGGATGGAACACATCCTACCACAATGATAGAAGGGCTCTGCACTTACATCCATCTAGGCTGGAACACATCCTACCATAATTATGGAAGGGCTTGCACTCATATCTGATCTTGTAGGAACCAATCCTACAGTCATATCATAATGGCCCTCAGTCCTCGATTGATCTACCTGATAACTGACTAGGTGCCTCCATTCTCCTAGAGAATGGCATTTTCCCTTACATCCGACCTGCTCGTCGGAATGGCCAACACTCACATCTGACATGGGAGGAACCTAATCCTTTAGCCATGATAGAATGATTCATCCCTTACATCTGATCAAATTGGAACACATCCCTCTATCACATCAGAATGGCTTCTCAGTCCTAGACTGAGTTTTCCTGGTAACTGGTCAGGTACCTCCATTCCTAGAATGGAAATTGCCCTCACATCTGTCCTTCTCGACAGAATGGCCAGCACTCATATCTAGCATGGAAGGAACCAATCCTCTCACCATGACTGAATGGATGAGCCCTTACATCTGACCATGGAAGTAACCAATCCTCTCACCATGTCAGAATGGCTATGGGTCTAATCACTTTCTCTTGGAGGAAAACTCGATCTGGAGAATACCAAGCTTCTCCTTAAAGTACTCGAACTTCATCCTATCCAATGGCTTAATCAATACATCAGCTATATGTTCCTTCGTCACAACATACTGGAGCTTCATTGCTCCCCTCTGCACCATATCCCTGATATAGTGATACTTGATCTCGATATGCTTCGACTTGTCATGGAACACTAGATTCTCTGACAACTTCATGCAACTCTGGTTGTCACAATGTATACAAGTAGAATCCAACTGGAGATCAAATAAATCAGACAGTAGCTTCCTCGGCCATACTGCCTCACAACTAGCTGAACAAGCTGCGACATACTCTGCTTCAGCTGTACTCAGTGCCACATAGGATTGCTTCC
>LPNX011211498.1:0-40666 GCA_001517045.1 Pseudotsuga menziesii | reverse complement strand
CATCCGACCATGGAAGGAACCTAATCCTCTCACCATGTCAGAATGGCACAATCCCATCCAATGATGGAAGAATCTCAGCTCGCAAGAGGAGAGAGATTTCTGCACTTATATCTGACATGGGAGGAACTAAATCCTTTAGCCATGAGCAGAATGGCCCTGCCCTTACATCTGACCTACTCGTCAGAATGGCACAATCCCATCCAATGATGGAAGACTCTCAGCTCGTAAGAGGAGAGAGATTTCCACACTTATATCTGACATGGGAGGAACTAAATCCTTTAGCCATGAGCAGAATGGCCCTGCCCTTACATTTGACCTACTCGTCAGAATGGCACAATCCCATCCAATGATGGAAGACTCTCAGCTCGCAAGAGGAGAGAGATTTCCGCACTTATATCTGACATGGGAGGAACCAAATCCTTTAGCCATGAGCAGAATGGCCCTGCCCTTACATCTGACCTACTCGTCAGAATGGCACAATCCCATCCAATGATGGAAGACTCTCAGCTCGCAAGAGGAGAGAGATTTCCGCACTTATATCTGACATGGGAGGAACCAAATCCTTTAGCCATGAGCAGAATGGCCCTGCCCTTACATCTGACCTACTCGTCAGAATGGCACAATCCCATCCAATGATGGAAGACTCTCAGCTCGCAAGAGGAGAGATATTTCTGCACTTATATCTGACATGGGAGGAACTAAATCCTTTAGCCATGAGCAGAATGGCCCTGCCCTTACATCTGACCTACTCGTCAGAATGGCACAATCCCATCCAATGATGGAATACTCTCAGCTCGCAAGAGGAGAGAGATTTCCACACTTATATCTGACATGGGAGGAACTAAATCCTTTAGCCATGAACAGAATGGCCCTGCCCTTACATATGACCTACTCATCAGAATGGCACAATCCCATCCAATGATGGAAGACTCTCAGCTCGCAAGAGGAGAGAGATTTCCGCACTTATATCTGACATGGGAGGAACTAAATCCTGTCACCATGACGAATGGCTCAGCCCTTACATCTGACCTACTCATCAGAATGGCACAATCCCATCCAATGATGGAAGACTCTCAGCTCGCAAGAGGAGAGAGATTTCCGCACTTATATCTGACATGGGAGGAACTAAATCCTGTCACCATGACGAATGGCTCAGCCCTTACATCTGACCATGGAAGGAACCATTCCTCTCACCATGTCAGAATGGCTCTGGGTCTCATCACTGTCTTTGGGAGGAAGCCTCAATCTGGAGAACACCAAGTCTCTCTCTGAAGTACTCAAACTTCAGCCTAGCCAATGGCTTCGTCAATACATCAGCTATCTGTTCCTCCGTCGCAACATACAGGAGCTTCACTGCTCCTCTCTGCACCATATCCATGATATAGTGATATTTGATCTCAATATGCTTAGACCTGTCATGAAACACTGGATTCTCTGACAACTTCACGCAACTCTGGTTGTCACAGTGTATACATGTAGCATCCAGCTGGAGATCAAATATATCAGACAGTAGCTTCCGTAGCCATACTGCCTCACAACTAGCTGAACAAGCTGCGACATACTCTGCTTCAGCTGTACTCAGTGCCACACAGGATTGCTTCCTGCTAAACCAGGATATCACTCCTGATCCCATACTGAAGCAACATCCCGAAGTACTCTTCCTGTCGATGGCACTTCCTGCCCAATCTGAATCAACATAACCCTCCAGGTTAATCTTCTGATTCGCATCATACTTGACCCCATAATCAATTGTACCCTTGCATGCTTTGCAACCATCAGGTGAACATGTCTCAATGTGTTCACAGCAAAGCAAATATCTGGTCTTAGGTACATCAAGGACCCAATCATCTGACGATACATCGTAGCATCAACCGTCTCTGAAGAAGCATCACTCAATAGCTTCAGGTTCGATGCCTTGGGTGTAGCCAATGCCTTGCCGTCCATCATCCCGAATCTCTTCAGGATCTCTACTGCATACTTCCCTTGTCCAAGGAAGATTCCATCTGTACTCTACCACACCTCCATACCTAGAACAATAGTGCATCGACACATAACAGGAACATCACTGGTCTTCTGCCTTCAACCTTGAAGCAAAGGTTGGAATCCACTTTACTCTCAGTAAATCCTAGAGTCATCAGTAATCCGCCCATCCTGTCGTACCATGTTGAACCTCAGGATCTTCTGCAATCACTCCCTCTGAAGCAGAGCATCATACTCCCTCTGTCTTCCGTACTCTATGCAATGAAACATTCTGTACTGGAGTGAGAAGTAGTATCCATCTAGGATCACTGGATACTAAGATCCTCTATCTTGAACTTCTTCAAAAATTCATCTTGCACCCATCTGTGAGCTTGTCATCTTCTATCAACCTTGTAGCAAAGGTTAAGATATTCATCAAGCTCATCATGGGTGTCTTCTGTACAAGGCCTTCTTTCATTTGCACACATGATTATGCATGTCATGTGAATTCACTTCTATTAGCTGTAAATTTTTCTTCGTAGACTATGCCTTCTCTTCGTGAGAAGCCTCATGCTACAAATCTTGTATTGTATCCCACGATGTTTCCATCTACTACATGATGGAACTATGAACTTCTCTTCAGGTCTCGATAATGCGCCCTGACATCATTCTTCTTGAACTGGTCTTTCCTTTCTTCTTGGAGGCTAGAAGGTTCTGCATCAATGATGTCACTGCACTCGTCATATTATTCTTCATTTTGAAATGTCGTCACTTGTTCTTTGGAACAAGTTTCGTCCTTCTTTGCTTGTAGGCGATTATGTATGCGATCTTTCCTGCAAGTCAAATGCAATTGTATGGTTAGAAACATTTCATAAGGAATAATCATACTGGCAAAAACTTATGCATAAATATATGATCATGCAACTACTTTAGCCAATACAACATTCATCCATATTTCACTAAAACTTTCTAGATGCCTTCCATCTCTACCAGGACAACATTGAGATTGTGCACTAATCCAATATGTCAGCAAAGAGGTTTCATTATAGATAAGTAGCAATGGAGAATTTGTATAGCACCATGAGCTACTTACCCATCACATGCATATTAGTAGTATACTGTCATTAATGCAAACATCCTATCATGCATAATACATCAATTGAATATAAACAAATGCATAAAATAATATCATGAAATGACAATTGAATACTTATCTGTATTTGTTTCGTGGGCATACTCCTTCTTGAGTCTTCAGCTTCATCGTCTTCTTCATTCATAATCGCATCGTTTCTTATCCAAATGCTGAGGTGGATAAGAGGTTCTTCAAGAGTTGAGTTCTTCATATTCCTCATTGCTTGAGGGATCTTCTTTGGATGATGAGAGCTTGATCTTCAGTTTCTTCCATCTTCACTTCTCTTCTTATGAATCGAGCTTCTTCTTCTTCTTGAAGTCTACTGAAATGTAATCACTTCCTTCTGGAACACATTCCTTTAATGAATGAATTCCATGATCCTGGGAGGCCATTCAAGGTGGCCATCACCACTTCTGCATTCTTCACCGCTTCAAGTTGTTCTTGATTTGAGAGACTATGATGACTGCATGGTCTCTACATTCTGGATATTCTGATTTGTTCTTCCCTTCAAATAGCTTGAAATTTAGGAAGACCTTCAATAGCTTTGCTTGCAATAGGTAGTGCTCTGTAATGCACATGTGCAAGCCTTCTATGCCAAACCTCATTTGGCTCTACTGTGTCATGGATCCAGGCTTGTTCTGGATAGCCCTTCAATTTGTACAAGCCTCCTTCTTGTTCTCCAATCACTACTGCATCATCGATAGTATTTTCTTTTAGCCACATGATGACTTGACCATCTATGAATGCAATCCACATTCCTTTTACATCAATGCTGAAACAAACAATACTTCTTTCATTGTTAGAGACTTACCAGAGTCTAGCTTGTATGAAGATTCCCCACTACCTTTTATTGGACATTGGTAGTCATCTCCTAGTCATTCATGTTCTGATAGTCTCACAAAGGATTCCTTGAATCCCGTCATATGTTTGTAAGCCCCACTGTCTATAAGCCAATCATCACTTCCATGAGTAATGTTACCTGTGAGAGTTGATATTAGAACATATTCATCCTCGCTTGAAGAATATTCACTTTCATATCTGGATCTCTTTCTGGATGGTTCATCATCCTCTGCAGCATGATCATGATGTATTCTTTGGCCTTCACCAAGTTCTTTTTCGGAAAGGCTTCTAACCTTGTCTCCCTCTGAAAATGGAACCTCTATACTCATGTAGGTGTCCAATCCATTTTCTTCAGAGAGATCATATGCTTCCAAGCTTGGAAGTTGTCAACTTCCCCAAGCTTGTCACCAAGCTGATGTGATATATCATATTGAAATGAGAACCTCAAATGGAAATAGCAAAGGATTAGATCTTACTGATTTGAGGTGTCCGCCCTTGTCCCAGAGATTGCTGATCTAGGGTTTGTCGCAGAAACCCTAATTTTCAAAACTTGGAATATTTCAGATCTGATTGGATGAGCAGATAGATATCTTCAAATGGAGCTGTCCAATGTACTCCTTTTCTGAAAACAGTGGAGGGAAGCTCCTGAAACAGGAAGCCCTAATTTTCTAATTTCTTCTGCAGAAATGCCTGTTACTGTTTCTGTAATATCTCTGAAATTACTAATCCTCTGTGTCTGAAATTTCTTACTGAGGTAAACTCACATGTCCCTGATCCAACAACGTACGTTTCATCAGCATTGGTTTCACCATTTGGGATTTATGATCCTTTTCCCAAGGTGACCTGTTACAGGACTTGTACGGGATTCCACGTGGCACTGGTTCATATTCTGAGTCTAACCTTCGGACCATAGAAAGTAAAGTCCGTGCCCTTTCTGGAACATCTTTAGGAATTCCATTTGGACCTCTGTAGACCAAGATATTGCATATCTCCCCAGGTGTCCTGTTTATGGATGATTTCTGGAAGAGGCTAGAACCCTAACTTGGAGAGATCATATCTCCTGGAATACAGAGAATCAGAGGCTTCCATTTGGACACAGTGTTCATCAGGATTGTATCTTCGGCCCCTGAAATTTTTAGCTTCTGAGACTTCACCAATATCAGAATATAGCGAATGTACCAAAACTTAGCAGTTTTAGTATTTAGGGTTTCTCCTAGCTCAGGGTCAAACTAGGGTTTGACTTTCCCAGAGTTTCACCCAACCAAATTTATTGATCCAGGTCTCTAAATTTCGGTTTTGATGAGGAGAACAATCCTGTGCTAGTCTCATCCAAAAATTCCTCTTCTGTAGAAAGCCCTAATTTCCACATCGAAACTGAAAATGCTTGAAATTGAATTCCGCATCGACAGAAAGATGCACCCTTCAATGGAGAGTCATCCTAGCATACTTGTGCTGAAAATATGTGGAGGAAGATCCATAAAATAGGAAGCCCTAGTTCCTATAGCTGCACAATGTCTTGTTCTCAGGTCAGCTCTGATACCATGTTAGTTTTTCAACATTTAAGCTAGCAATATGTTAAGATCTTTTCACTGAGAGAATAACAAGCACAGCAATCACATAAGCACATCAGAAGAGACAAGAGACACAAAGATTTTAGGAGGGGGAACCATAAATGGAGAAAACCCCTCAACTTCCTCTAAGATAGTATCACCACAATATGTGAACCCAAAACAGTAAGATGACCTCCCTTTACAACAGTAGCCTTCTGTCTTCTGTCAAGCCCAAGAATTTCCTTCTCCAAAAGTGCGCCACACTTGAGAGAGCAAGAGAGATAAGTCACAATTGATAAATAGAGAGACTCTCACTCTCTATTTATATTCTTCCGTTGACTTGAAGTGAACTCAACCTAATAATTACTACTCGAGCCTACACCTTAATTAGTGTATAATAACTCAAGTGCCCCTAAACAGTGGGGACTTACCTAATGACTTGATATGACTTGTTTACATTATAATCCTCCCGATCGGAACATCGGGGCATGACCACATGACTCAAATACATAATAGAAACATCCTGGAATAAACATCGGGTTACAATACATAAGATACATAGAAGAATACATTCCGAAGTTACATATACATCAACATATTACATGAGTTCCAAGACCTATTCTCGATGAACTTCAGGGAATTGAAGGGGATAGTAAGATATTTGGGTGAAATGAAAATTTCGCTCAAACCCGATTCAAGGCCAGTAAAACAGTGCCCATACAGACTAAATTTTTTCTATAAATAAAAAATGAAAGTAAAATGAGATCACATGTTGGAAGAAGAAATCATTGAACCTATTGAAGAGTCAAAGTGGATAATCTCTATAGTGATCCAAGACAAAAAAGTGACAGGCGAGGTCAGGATTTATGTCAACCTTAGGAATCTAAACGTTGCCTACTTACATCATCCATTCCCAACACCATTCACAGATGAAGTCTTGGAAAGCATTAGCGGACAAGAAATGTACTCATTCACAGATGGATTCTCGAGCTACCATCAAGTTAGAATTGCACAAGAGCTCCGCCACAAAAAAACCTTTGTAACAGAATGTGGATGTTACCAATACACAATAATGCCCTTTGGCCTTAAAAACACCCCTGCTATTTTTTCTAGAATAGTAGCTTCTGCTTTTAAAGATTTCATTCATAATTTTCTTGAAGTATATTTTGATGACTGGATGGTCTTTGGTCTAGTAAGAGACCATATTGAGAATATGTGCATGATGTTAGAACGGTGTCGCCAGTATCAAATTGGGATGAATTTGAGAAAATGTATATTTTGTGCACCATTTGCCAGTATTGCTGGGCCATGTGGTATGCCATGATTGGATCCTGGTCTATCCCACAAAGGTGGAAATTATTCTAGACTTGCCTCTTCCCACATCGATCCCACAACTCAGATCCACACTGGGACATACTGCATATTATCAAAAATTTATCAGAGGATACGCAGAGGTAACCACCCCAATGGAGAAGCTGTTGAAGAAGGATGCCAAGTTCGAGAGGAACGAATACTGTCAAGACAGTCTGGATAAGCTAAAGAACAAAATGGCCATTGCATCGATATTGATATTCCCAGACTTGAAGAAGCAGTTCCATGTACATTTTTATGCGTCATCAATTGCACTTGGTATAGTATTAACACAACCAGGAGAGGGTGAAATTAACCACCCAATTGCATTTACAAGCATGAAACTATCAAAAGTAGAGAATAACTACACCACAACTAAAAGAGAAGGGCTTGCAATGGTCTATGCATGACAAAATTTCAGACGTTATCTATTATGTGGACACTTCAAATAGTTCACTGATCATTCTGTGCTGAAGTACCTAGTCAATAAGACAATGCTGGGAGGGAATATTTGTCGGTGGCTCCTCCTATTTCAAGAATTTGATTTTGAAGTCACTGTGAATCCAAGCCGACTAAATTTTGGGCCTGACCGATTGTCATGCATTGAAAGTGGGGAGGAACCCACCAGCCTAGAGGATAATCTACCTGATGCACAGCTGTTTGCTATCGATGTTGTCGATAAAGAATTTGATGCTATTATACACTTATTAAATATAGGCTATGTGCCTAAATTTTATTCAACATAGAAGAAGAAACAACTATTTTTCAAGGCTGCAGATGTAACACTACGTAGATGTGTCTTTGATCATGAAAGGAAATGGGTAATGGTTGAAGCGCATGTGGGTGTTTCAGGAGGACACTACGTAGGGAAGAAAATAGTGCGTAATATTTTGCAAGCTGGACTTTGGTGGCCAACTGTACATATGGATACAAGAAAATACTATCATGATTGTGATAAGTGTCAAAGAACAGGGAAACCATCAAGATGTGATGAAATGATGCTTGCGCCACAAATTACACTGCAGGCCTTTGATAAATGGTCAGTGGATTTTGTTAGCTCTATTAGTATGCAAGGGAAACAGACTAGTGCATGCTATATTATAACTGTTACAGATTACTTGACAATATGGGAAGAAGCGGCACCAGTGAAATATTGCACCGCCACAACTACAACGAAGTTTCTGTCTAAAAATGTAGTCACAAGGTTTGGTTTCCCAAAGATCCTTATTAGAAACCAAGGTACACATTTTTTAAATAAACTAATTGTTGAACAGACTACAAAATTTCAAATCTAGCACAAGAGCCAACCCCCTACCACCCTCAAGCAAATGGAATTGTTTAGTCCTTCAACAAGATACTGGAGAATGATTTGACCAAGGTCTGTAATGTGCGCAGAGATGACTAGGACCAAAAAGTCTCAACAATATTATGGTCTTATAGAATAAGATGCAAACGACTAACTGGATACACTCCTTTCCGGTTAGTCTATGGACAAGAAGTAGTCATTCCCATGGAGTACATTGTGCCAAGCCTACGAATTGTTGCGCTAATAGAGATGACAGATACCGACTCTATAGAAGAAATACTTGCTTAGTGTGGAGAACCTCCTATAGTGAACAATGAGAATGTACTATATAACAAAAATATTGGAGAACAAAAGATATTTTATTGATCGTGGGCCACTTCGAGGGCGAAACCTCCTTTGAGCAAGCTCAATACAAAATAACTCTTCCATGATTTCATTGGCCTCAACACTTAGTTATATACTAAGTCTAATCTAAATAGCTATTATTCCCCATGAATGTGGGATAATACAACATACTAACTAGATGACTTAACATCAACTATTAATCCCCATGAATGTGGGATAATACAACATACTAACGGGATGACTTACAAAGCATATGCGTCCAATAAAATATACTAACAAAATAAAGAGGAGGGTTGACATGGGTTCTTAACATCTCCTCTCTCTTCGAAAAGGTTTGTTCTCAAATCTTAATATGTGGAAACTGTTGCCGAATCTAAAGGAGTGGTTCCCATGTAGCATCATTTGGTTGCATGTTGTGCCACTTAATTGAAGACCTTTGTGATGGACAGAGAGAGAAGATGACAAGTGTGCTTATTGAGGATGGCCTCCAACTCTGAAATGTTGGATCCTTCATTATCCCATTCGGATAAAACAATTTGTGCACTGATGCTGGTGCCAATCACTTATTGAATATGAGAAGGAGGAAGTGCCAATTTATAAGAAACATACCCAACCTTTTGAAGAACCGTATATGGGCCAGAGATCTTTGGAGCGAGCACTTGACTCCCTTTGTCTTTCAAGGAGAATTGCTTGTAAGGATGCAGACAAAGAAAAACCATTAGAGGAAATTTCAACTCAAAATGGGCCTCCTAAAATGAACTAATAAAATAATAGTTAAAATAATAAAATAATATTTATTAATTTTGGAGGAAGAAAAGAAAAAAAACTACTTTTTGTTTGTATTTTTGACATATCTCCCTGTGTTTTTACTCAAATTTCGATTGGGAGAGCTCATTGGATGCGGAATTCAATTCCGCATCCAACGAGTACCCACTTGGCATACTTTTGACGGACCCCGCTACCCCAAAAACAAGAAATACCTGAAAAAAATGGAATGATGACATCATCATTCCATTTTTTTCAGGTATTTCTTGTTTTTGGGGAAGAGGTGTCCTTCAAAAGTATGCCGAGTGGGTACTCGTTGGATGCGGAATTAAATTCCGCATCCAACGAGCTCTCCCGATCGAAATTTGAGTAAAAAAACAGGGAGATATGTCAAAAATAGAAACAAAAAAAGTAGTTTTTTTATGATACCTATCCCCAAATTTATATTTAAAAAGTGTTTAAGACCTATACGGTATTTCAAATTTAAATCAATTTCATTGGCTAACACATGATGACACGGAATTTGAATAAAAGTAAAAAGGTCCATTTTGAGTTGAAATTTCCTCTAATGCATATCACCAACTTGAAAAGTGCGCTCAGAACGGTGTTGATCAGCCTGTTGTTTCATGCGGGTTCTTGCCATGTGTAGATTTTCCTGTAGGAGGTGAAGAATCTAATGTCGATTTTGAAGAACCATGTCAACTTCCTAAACTGGTGAACTACTGGGGGTGGATGAAGGGAGTAATGGAGGTGCATGACCATAAACTGCTTCATATGAAGTCATTTTTTTTTCCAAGAAAAAAAAGCGTAATTTTATTTCAAGCCAAGGCGATACAAAATTACATTATGTAGGTGCATAAGCACATCCAAGACAAGACCAAAGGTCTGCAGAAAAAATAACAAAAAACAATAGTAATACATGAGTTTTCTAGGAATTAGGGATTTTATAATAATCCTCTAATTTCCCTTTCTTCCCTCTCTTCTTTGTTTTCACTTCTGTCCATCCCCTCTGCTGAGGTGCAACTACAATCAGTGCTTTACTTGCCTGCTCCGCTGCTGGTTGAACATATGTTTTATCTTTATCTGAATCTGAATTTTCTGATTCATGTGCACGCTTTGACCCGGTTAAGGAAGTAGCCATTTGTTGCTCCAGAATTGTTTCCTTATCGACATTTGTTGATTTTGAGTGACGTGCCTCCACTGTTTCAGCTATATTCACTGTTTCCTCAATGTCCTCATCCTGTTTTTGTTCTTCTGGTTTGCTCTCCTCACCTTCTGAATCTTCATCAATAGAGGGGGCATAATCTTCCTGCCATGTTTTCCTTTTTGGAAGCATCCCCTGTTTCTTTTTGGGAAACCGTTTTGAAAGTGGGCACGAATCTTGTAAGTGGCCCGTCAGACGGAAAACTCTGCATCTAAAAGCATTATTTTCATAGTCCAGTGCCTGGATCCATTTATGTTGTTCATATATCAGATGGAATCTATCAGGAAGACCTTTGCTTAGGTCGATATCCACACAGATTCTTGCACAAGTAAATAACCCCTGCTCATTCAGATCAGAATCACTTTTAATAAACTTCCCAAGCAGATTGCCAATGTCTTCTAGTACTAGATGATGCCAGAAAGGAAGGGGCAGGTTTGGCAGCCGCACCCATACCGGAATTTTGGTTACCACCATAGTGTTGGCATCAAACTTAGGGAACCAGGGGGTTAAGAATAGCCCCGCTCTCCCCCAAAACCAAGGACCCTGATCAATGATCTTCTGATATTCTTCCTTTGATTCAAACTGTACAACAAAAAATCCTTTGGAACATAAAAGAATTTGACAATTTATTTTCCAGTGTGTATAGATCCAGTTATGAAGATCAAAAGATCTGGGCCAAAAACCATTAAAATGGCATATGAGAGCATGTGTTTGTAGAGTACTAAAAATTTGTGTTACCTCTGTATTCTTGACCTCTAGAGATGAGATAAAATCCAGTTTCTCCATAATATATGGCTTGGGTTGTGAAGATGGTGGAGCTACTGTGGGCTGTGGCCCCTTTGAACGAGCTACATCTTTGTAAGAAGAGGGACCTGTTGTTCCTCTGCTCCCAACTGTTCCCCCCCGCAAATGATACATCACATTCAAAGTAGAGTTCTTGTTAATCTGGCAATCCATCAACATATCACCCTCATGAAGCACTTTACCCTCATGCAGAATGTAAAAAAGAGTTGGGGAGTAGCCCTCTTTCTGCACTATCAGGGTTTTTAGAGTCTCCCCTATATCTTCAGCAAAAACCCACAGCAAGAAAGTTTTTCCTGAGGGCAGTTTAACAAAAATCTGAAAATTTCCTACATCTGTCTGACATCCCGAATCAGAAAAACAGGTATTAAAATCATACCCTTCATCTTCAGAACGATAGGCCAAAGGACCCGTCCTCCTATCCACGCCACTGATGGGATCGACCGGCGTACTCCTGTGAACCAATTGAGGGCTGAAATCATTGTCGGCGTCTTTCAAAATCTCGACCAATGCTGTGTAGGCAGCATCGTCTTCGACCTGCAAACCCTGGAAAAAAGAAATTTGGGCACGACCAGATAAACGCCATGCAAAGGAAGCCACCTGCAGTATCTCTTTCCGCAGAGAAGATGGGTTCTTGGAGAAGATTGGCCTCTGAACTGGGTGGGATCGCTTCAAGAAAGAATATTTAGGATCGGAGTACTGTATGAGGCCATCCAAGACCATACCAGGGTCGTCCTGGCGGCCATGATCTTCTTCGGCGGCTAGGGTAAAACCTAGGGTTACAGCGCTCATTTTCGCCTCCTTTTCACATATGGAGTCATTTTAGATGTAGTATGGTATGAATTATTGTACCACCATTCAGCGAGAGGGAGCCACTTTTCCCAGTGATGTTTTTCTTCAGAGGTGACAACAAAGATAAGTTTCCTAATAGTTGTTGATGACTGTAGTCAAACCATCTATTGGTGGGTGATAAACTGAACTCATATGCAGTTTGGTTTCAGTGAGGCATAAATGACTTCTAAAAGTTGTGTTGCAGGATGAGACAATGGAAGAAGGGATTCCATGAAGAAACAAGATGTCGTCAATGAAAATTTGTGCGATTGAAGAGGTGGTATATGGATGGCTGAGAGCACAAAAATTACTATATTTGGAGAGTTGATCCACCACAACCAATATTACGGTCTTCCCTCCATATTTAGGGAGATCTTGAATGAAATCCATCGAAATATATGTCCAAATCCTTGTAGGCGTGGGAAAAGGTTCAAGCAATCTGGAAAGGAGTGTAGTTTCACCCTTGTGGTGCTGACAAGGAGCACATTTAGAAACCATATGTTGACTTTCTCATTGCAACCCCTTCCAAAAGAAGTTACATTGCACCAGCTCATATGTTTTGATGAACCCAGAGTACCCTGCCGATGGATAAGTAGAGAGTTCATAAAATACTGCATGTTTAAGGTCTATGTTCTGGGGAAGCACCAGATGACCTATGTATCTCAAAGAAAATCCATCCCAATATGAATACGGTACCATAGAAGCATTATTGGCCAACTGTCAGATGATTTTAGATAATGAGGAGTCATTGACATAGACTTGCTGAATAGAGTGTAACCAAGTTGGAATATGCATAGAAATAACTGAAAGAGAAACATGGGCATCAAATGTGTGGAAAAGAGCATCCACCACAAGATTGTCCTTATCCTTCTTGTAAGTGATCTCATCATCATAATCCCTGAGTTTCCTAACCCATTTCTATTATGTTGGGGATAAGGCCCATTGTTCCAAGAAATATTTCAAACTCTGGTGATCAGTCTTAATGCCGAAAGGATTCTCTAATAGGGATGGCTACCACTTTTTTACAATGGGCAAAATAGTCATCATTTCCTTCTCATATGTAGAGGTGGATAAATTCTTTCCGGAAAGGGAATTTTCAGTGAATGCAATGGGATGTTCATCTTGAAAGAGGACAACCCCAAGTCCAGCGTTGTAAGCATCACTCTCAAGAGTGAAGAGATTGGAAAAATGGGGCATCTGAAGGGTGCATCAGAATGAAAGATCCAAGGGAGTGGTTGATACTGCTAAAGGTTGCATCTGAATGAAATGGAGCTAAGCGATGACGCCATTTGAATTCTTCTTAAGGATCCTTTCCATGCGATGGGAATTGATGATGTTGAGAGAACCTGGTTGTAAGCCATTGAATGTGTGTTTGTTCCCATTGACTGAAGATTGCATCCACAGTTCAGCGAAATCCCATAAGATGGGTCCAAGGGTGCGTAACCATTGAGTTCCCAAAATAACATCCCATCCTCCTAGAGGCATGGCACACATGTTAGAGCACAAGTTATAATCTCCAATAGAGATACACACATTGTGACACTTTCCTTTGCAAGGTAATGTGGGCCCATTGGAAACCATGACTTTAAAGATGGAGCAAGGATGGATAAAACTATTGGATTGTTTGGAAATCTGAGGGTCAATGAAGTTATGGGAGCTATGAAAAAAAAATGACTATTGTAAGAGGAATATTCTTGAAGAAATCCTTTACCTGCAAGGTTTGTGGGGTGGTGACTCCGTCTAATGCATGGAGAGATATATTTGGGTGTTCGTCATGAGAATGAGGGTCAACAGGAAGCTGTTGAATGTCAACCTGATCATCTACTAGATCCTGAGCATCTTCACAAATTTTAAGTGCAGGTGGAGAAACCACATCCAAGAGATAGAGATTTTTTTCAGTACATTGATGTCCCCGGGTGAATTTCCCATCACAATTATAACAAAGTCATTTTTCCCTACGTGCCTGCATCTCGCCTTTAGACAAATGCTTGATAGGAGTGGGTCTAGGAGTTAGAGGGATTCGATGTCTTTTGGAAACCATATTTCTAAATGGAACAAAAGTGGATTTGGGGTGTTGCTGAGCCTTGATCTTGTCCTCCACCAACTTAGCCAACCCTAGGATTTCCATCATTGTGTTGGGACAAAACATGTTAACCTCAGATCGAATTGTATCCTTAAGACCACTGATAAAAAAAAATCCTATAGAATGCATCAGAAAATCCTTCTCCATGATTAACTATTTTCTCAAATTCTATCGAATACTCTCTCACAGTGCCAGTATGGCGAAGTTTGGTGAGTACTCCTATGAATTCATCAAAAGCACTAGGGCCAAATTGGTGCAAAAGGAGTTGGCAAAAATTTGTCCATTAGGGCTCTTCATGATCCTTTATGTACCAACAAAACCATTGAAGGCTTCACATTCCAAATGAAATGATGCAAGTGGGACTTTTGGTGACATCAAAAGTGTTATGCATATTAAAGTATTGTTCTGCCTTGTGTATCCATCCAGTTGGATCATCACCATTGAAGCGAGGGAAATCAATGTTCGACCCACGAAAGTTTCCAGAAGCAGAGAACTCAATGTCTACAGAAGAATTAGGATGTTGTTGGTTGCTCATGGATGAATGTTGAATATGGAGGTCGAGAAATTGTTGATCCAGATCTGTGAGTTTGGTCTTGAGGGTGACAAGTTCTTCTTCCATTTGTCTATTTGCTCCTGTACAGGTGACCACAACAAGATTTTTTTTTTTGGGGGGGGGGGGGGGGGGTGCGAAGAAAAACAAAAACAGAGAGGGTTTTAGAAAAGAAAAATATTGAGTTGGGAAAGACGTGAGTGGGTAATTGGAGTTGACTAGGTTTGGGACAATTTTTGTAGGACAAGGAACAAAAAATGCAAATTTTAGAAGCAGGGTGAAAGAATGTAAAAATTTGTCAAAGAGAGACAATGAAGCAGAATTCAGAATTGAACACTGTGGAAAAATTTGAAGGCGATTGGGTGATAATTGAAGAAGTTATGACAAATGTGGAATTTCAAGCTTCGAGAAGTGGAATTTGGGAGAGGGTCCTCAATGAATGAAATATGCAGAATGGAATGACGGGGGTGAATATGAATTTTCAAGGGAAATGGAGATAAATCAAGGAAAATATGGCTAAGAGAAAACACAAATTTATACTCTTTTTTTTTGAAGAAAAGGAAATGATCTGTGGCGGTGAAAGAAAGCTGTGCTTTATCAACTTGAAATGGATTAAATGATTTGTGACAATTCTGGAATTTTGTGCATTATGAACTGTAAATAGATATGGACCCCAGGTATATTCAACTTCCTAATGGTTCAAAGGTAGTCTCTCGGCCACCAAGGATATCTCAGGCTTGAGTATTGGGGCAGTACCCCTCACTTCACGACACAGGTAAAACTGCTAACCACTTGGCCAAAAATGACAGTTCTTTGGTTTTCCTCATATATGGGAATCTAGTCAATCTAGTGCAGTTCGTTTCCCTTTTCGCTTGGTAGGTCCTCTCAATGGCCAGCTACTTTAGGGTTCCTGTGGTACTCCTCACAATGAGTTTTAGGGATATGCCTAAGTACTTCCCACAGTTAAGCAGATAGGGTTTATTCCCTTATCCAAATGAATAGTATTGCTGGAAGAAGAAGAAGTACTGCAATAATCATAGTTCCAAAAGAAATGTGGTAGAAATTCCACCCGATGCCCAGAAACAAAAACCTGTAATTAGAGTTAGGGTTTTGAGATGAAATTTTAAAATCAGCATAACCTAATCTATATTGCTAAGAATCACTATTATAGCCTATTTCTGGAACTAGAACAGTCACTTTTCTTCTACCCACATAGTCGGAATAGAAATCTGGGCACCCAGTCAAAATATTTTCACTCTACAATTTCTGCGACCATCGTCGAAATTCTGAAAATGTGTTGATTTTAAATCTGCGATATCTCCACTTTTTGAACTCCAAATGAGATAGTTTTTTTTTTTAAACTACGTATTTTTGCAAGGGAAATTCAGATATGAAATATATTTCTTATAATTCTATGCATAATTTTTTTGAAATTGATCTGAAATTTGCCACCCAATTTTGCCCTCTTTTTTTTTTTTAAAGAAAAAAAATTCCCACTTGTTCCAAGGAAAGTGCTCTGATGCCAAATGTGGAGAACCTCCTGTAGTAAACAAGGAGATTGCATGATATAACAAAAATATTGGGGCACAAAATATATTTTATTGATTGTGGGCCACTTCAAGGGGCCAACCTCCTTTGAGCAAGCTCAATACAAAATAACTCTTCCATGATGTCATTGGCCTCAACACTTAGTTATATACTAAGTCTAATCTAAACAACTATTACTCCCCATGAATGTGGGATAATACAACATACTAACTGGACAACTTAGAATCAACTATTAATCCCCATGAATGTGGGATAATACAACATACTAATGGGACGACTTATAAACCATATGCATCCAATAAAATATACTAACAAAATAAAGAGAAGGGTTGACATGGGTTCTTAACACGCAGCTGATTCAATTGGAGGAAGAACACTTCATTGCGGGATTCCATCAAAATGTGGAAAAATAGTGGCAGAAATTGTGGCATGACCACCACATCAGAATGAAGATGTAATGTCCCCGACCCTCCGATTGACGAAGAGGATGCTACTACACACCAAGCATTTGGGCATCTAGCCCCATGAACATGTACATTCATTATCATTGTTGAAATGCTGAAATAAAATGATGGAACTAAAACATGCATAGAGGATTACTTATCATACATAGCAGAAGTAACATACATTCATACAAGCATTCAACATGTTCATCATGATCATTAACAGTAAATAGGATTGCAAAAGTAAAATAGAGAAGATTACTTATCTTTATAAAGAAATCATTCTGCAACCAGCTATGTCACTGCAACGTTCCACCCAACCATAGGCTAGCACGCTCCTAGATCTTTCAGCAATGCTACCACCCCCGAGCCAGGCATGACTCCCCAAGGAATAAAGAACTAACAGGCTTACACATAGCAAGGAATAACAACACAACAAGGGTACACAGTTCAGCCAAGCCAACACAGTTGGGTTTATCAGGCGAACAAGAGCTGGGGAAAATCTAATGCTAAGATGGTGAGCTCACTGAAGAGATACAGACACCAACACCAGAACTAGCCTCGATTCTAGAACACCCACACACACCCAACACAAGGAAGTCAGCCCCTTCTCTGCAACGCAGTCCCTCAAACCCTGATATTCCCTCCAGTGCTCTTAAGGGGTTGTGGAGAAGAAATCCAACTCAATAGCTCTGTCCATGTGGTTCTTATTCCACTAGGTTTGTCAAGCATCTCAAGCCATCATTCACAAACCCAAAAATAGTCTAGGGACCAATCCGATGAACCCCTTTTGCCTTATTCTTTGGAATAATGCCCTTTCTCAATTTAGTTGCTGCGAACATAGCTGGTTGAGTTGTTTAATTAAAAAGCGTTTTTACAAGATGCCTTGATTAAATATATGCCACATGTCCCAATATACCATCAGTGATCATTCCTAATCAAAAACACAACATGACCAAATCCATGGTGGGGCCTTAGCCTTGAGCTCCGCACCAAGATTATTTACAACATATGTATCCTATTTATTTTAATGCAAGCGGGGATTAAAACTGGGGTATTAAAAAAGTAGTTTAAGGTCAGCGGACTTGTTTTGATGTATGACAGCAAGTTTCTCAAGCACCCAGGTAAGCTCAAAATGCACTGGCTAGGCCCATATGTTGTTGTGCACATTACTGAAGTAGGTGTGGTAACACTACATAAGCTGGATGGAACATCGGTTGTATGTATGATCAACGGTAGCCGATTAAAATGATACTGCGATGACTGTGGCACAGTACCATAAGACTAGGGCTCGCAATAGTAAAAAAAAAATGGTGCGGTGTAAAACAACCAATGAACCAGCTAAGTGACAACTAGCGGGAACTGGCAAACAATTAGCAGACACTGACGGCCTATTAAATGCATAATAATTCCAAAAATATTTGGTTCCACTAACAGATCAGTAGCATTAAGTTGGAAAGTCTAAGGAGAATAGCGATGGGATTTTTGGTCCCATGCACTGTATTACCCTTAAATACCGTAACAAGTACATAATGGAACCTAAGTATGTGAGTAAAGGAGATGAAGGATGATCCCATGTGTCCCATCATATGGTCCATCATTGCTGCTAATCACATCTAGGGGGCTTGATCACCTATAAAAAGTAGTTACCTCTATCATTGTAACCTTTGCATTGCCTTACCACTCCAAGAAACCAAAAAGATGAGCTCGCTACGTGAACCAGAAACCCCCCCTCAAAGCCAAAGCCCATGATTATTGAGCTATCTAGTGACAGTGAAGGATCCACAATTTCACCAACTTTACCCTACCTGATATTAGAGGTTCCTTATGTACCTGAACCCAGTCATCCCACGAAAAAGATGAAGACAACCTAGGTTAATCCCAAGGCACCACAGAAACCACCACAGAGGCCACCACATCTACCACCGATAGGAGGCCATATGACGCAAGTACCTACAACCCAGCCATCAGTACAATTGACCAAAGCCCAAATTTTTACAGTTAGAGCCCCATCAAGTACAAACCTCCCCACTTCCTCTAGCTGCATAGAAAAGATACCCAAGACCCACAAAGTCGACCCATTTCTGCCACCACCATCACCATCAAAAGTAGAACCGGCTGATGAAGAAAAGAACTTTCTGCCTCCATTTTTGTCACCGAGGAAGCCAGGTGCCATAAGAGTGCGAGTGGACACATTGAAACTTTTAGAAGATCCCACCATTCCAGAAGGTGTCATGCAACCTCATAATCCCATCATTCCCAAACTCCAGGAATTGAAGTTTGAATACTACGACACCAGGAAGCAAGAGCTGTCCAAAAATCAATTCATGGCCACGGAGCTCAGTGAACTGCCAATTGCAAGCGTTGTTTTTGCAATGGAGTATGCACGTATATTGGAGCAGTCAGGTATCTTAAACCTGATCCTTATGCCACATTTTGGCTGCTCTTCCCTGGTCGACATGTATGTCAAGCAACTACTACTATGCTTCCATGAAGGTTACTTCTGGCTAGACAAGCCATATGAGGTAATAGTGGACCTGGTCTCAGCCATCATAAGCCTTCCATGGTAAGGACTCAACCTAGCCCCATACCTACACAAATATGGGGAAAAAGTGGACAAGAATGACATGAATACTAAGTCCCAGCTTATCCATGGCAGAAAGGGCTTCCTCCTTAGCTCCATTGATGACAGTGTTGTAAGAGCTGCAGCAAAAATATAGTGCAATAAGGTCATGCACAAGATGAGGCCTACTGAGTGCACTACTGCAAAAGAGGCCTAATTAGAGCACTACTACAATAGAAAAGTGTGCACTATTGCAATAGAGGCCTACTGAGTGCACTGCTACAACATAAAAGTGTGCACAAGGAGTGCACATTAACTGGTCCCAGTTCCTCCTGAATGAACTGATGGATGGTGCGCATGACGTGTAGGAACATCCCACAGTGAAGTTCCACTTCTCATGGATTTTAATTCTAACCTCATTTGTAGTATGGGCTCCGCCACTAGATTATCATCCCATGGATATCCCAGTAGAGCTCCTCAGCATGCCATTCCAAAACCTCTAGGACCACAAGGATAGTAAGTGCAAGGTCGATGTGAAACTTGCATTCTTTCTACAAGGAGAAAGGCTTAGGAAAATTTTGCGCAAGTAATATCAACTAAAACCTACAACAGTGGCCAAATATCCATTCATTCGCTTCCATGCAAGGAAATACAACATCATCCTACATCCACGCAATGACCCCAAGAAGCAGGCACTCTCAACTTTCTTTATCCTTGGGGATGCGAATATCGAACGGGAGATCAAAGACTAGCCTAAGGAATGGTTTAGCCAGCATCAGGTGCCTGCAGTGCAACAAGCATCGTAGGGGGGTCCACAAGAGAACCCATTGCATGACCATGCCAATGCTGATACCCAAGAGCATCAGGATGACTCCCAAGAAGAAGAAGAATAAGAGTGAGACCCTCCCAATGCTAGCGAAGAAGACCCCCATACTGATGAGGAGGTAAACACTGAAAGAACCAGGAAGCAGAAGGGAAAAGAGCCCATGGAGGAAGAATAAGAATCCTTGAGCATCCCACATAGGAAGAATCAGAAGTTTAACCGATCCCAATTTATGGGCATAGCAGAGGAGGATCTAACTCTTCTTAGTGAGGCGATCTCCAAAGTAGCCAAGAAAAATTTGGGTAAGATCACAAGCAGGAAAACAAACTAGATGACTTCCATCACTACAAAAGTTAACCGGCTGGCAGAGACCATTGTAGAAGTGTGTGACACAATGCAGGCCAAAACCTATCGAGTAGACCCAGGAGACACTCCAGCGACGCCAGTGCTGCTTCCGCTCTTAAGAATAGAAATGCTCGCGTAGGCATTTTCTACAGAAGAAGTAGAGAAAGAGGCTAGTTTCCATATATTGGACACATTAATTTTGGATTTCTCTAAGCTAGCCTTGCCGCAGATATATTCCATTCAGCATGTTTCCACCATAGAGGTAAGAATCTAGGAAAATGTGGTTGCATATTAGGAAACCAAGGAAACCAGGAAATCAAAGGCATGCAAACAAGTTATCAAGCACCAGCAAGAAGATCTAGCAACCCAAGTCCATAAGTAGCCTTCACTGGAACAAGCTATAAAGGAGGCAGTCGCGGAACTGTCAAATGAGGAGGAAGAAGCCGAGGCAAAACCTGTCCACCAGCTAAGGTTGTTATCCAAACTGGTTGTAGACTTTAATAAACAGGTTCAAGAAATGAGAACCAACCAGCACCTAAGCACACCCCCTGAAGTGATACATCAAAGGAAAGAATCAACAAATCAAGCTGTTGTCTGGCTTAGGGAAGCCAAGAAGATCTGCACAGAGGCATTGGAAGCAATTGCCGTGAAATGGGAACAACTCATCAATGATGAGACTGTAGGACAACTTTTCAAATAGGTGCAACAAGAAGACCTACAAATATTGGCGGTGAAGGTAGAGATTAAGAAGCTTCCAACCAAGGAAAAAATCACCAAAGGTACTGAGCTCAAGCAACTCCTGGGAAAGACAAGAACTCTGCGCAGCTAGGAAAGCATGTGCAACAGGGAGACGGCTGAGCAGCAGGTCGAAGCTAAAAGGTTGATAGGGCTAATTCAGCATTTCCAGTAGCAAATCAATGAGTTCACATAGGCACTATCCAATATCTCGTTGGAACACCCTAGCATCAATAGAGTGCAAGAACTAGAGCAGCAAGAAGATGAAGCTTTCCGGGAGATAGAACGGCTTACTCCCATTTTTTCCCAACTCCAACAGAAGTTTAGAGGAACAGAACAGTCTGCGCCAGAAGATGCACTCAAGGATGTACAGGAAGAGGAAAAAGAGGAACAGGAAAAGGAATATGAAGACAGATAGGAATATGGAGAGGAGCAAGAATAACACCATCAAGAAGGCCCAGAGAAGACACCAAAAAAACCTATGGAAATAGACTCTTCAAAAGACGCTGAAGAAGAAATTGTATAACCCCAAGCCTCGACGTCTAATTTTTTTTTCTAAATATAGGATGCAGCTACGGTGTAGGAAACACCGCAAAAACAAAAAACACAAGTGACATAATGCACAAGAGAGGAAGTGGGAGAAAATTGGAAAAAAAAAATTAGAAAGAAACGGTTGCGTATATCGCACCACCTGCTATGTCCACTACTTAGTGGCTTGGGACAAGCCACATGTGAGTGTTAAGGGCCTGTTGGGCCTAGGGAAAGTGTATAGGAAATAAGCTCAATATTCATTACGTAGTGCAAGCACAAGCAAGAAATCCTACGTGAACAAAGGAAAATGCATGAATGAGGAAAGTTGTGCAGAAGAAAGAGTAGGCACAAAATATGTCACCTGCACAAAAGTGGGAAAACTTTATGAAAGGAATATGCTTCAAGGTAAAAGAGTAGCACAAGTGTAGAATAACTACTAAAAATGATAGGGCAGTCATGGGTGCTGAAGTCGGATTAAGTCGGCGGATGCCACATGAGTGGAACCACATTGTAAGTAAGGTCATTAGTGCCTCATGTCAAGTCATGATCACCATAGTTGTAGCTAAAGGGTCAAATAATGGTGACAGTTAAAAAACTACCTGTATGCAGTCGACCCTGCGTGGTCATGTAAAAATGTATAAATAAGAGGGATTCAATGGTTAAAGGGTTGGTCATAATTATGTTTTAGGTTGGCTTTTCAATAGTTGCTTGTAAAGGGTTACAAAGGGGAGATCTCTGAGAGAACAAAGTGAAGCTGAGAGATCTAAGTAGTAGAGTTTTCAAAATTCTACAGGATGTAGTCATGATTAGTGCAGCAGAAGAAAAGATATACTAGAGTGGTGCAGATGCTAGAGAGGTTGATCCAGGCCATGTGCAGATCTGTAGATGGTAGCAATAGATTAGGAGAAATAAGATAGATAGAATGAGAACCAAAATTCTAATCCATAAATACATACCATAAGATCAGTTTGCATCCCACAGACTACAAGGTGCTATATCCTTTTCTCATGCCAGATGAAGAGCACCTTGGTGGTTTTTCCCAGATGGGTTTCCATGTTATCTCTTGTGTTTGAATGGGTGATTGGTGTTGTGAATGTTTATGTTTCTATCTTTTTATGCTTATGATGCAAGTCCAGTTATGATTGAATGAATGACACCATGTCAATAAGATCTTGAATGCATAATTAGGTTACTGTGCACTGCTTTGAATGTTAGTTTATGTGTATAGCACAAGTACTATTGCGTTCCTGTATGCTATTCCTTTCTGATAACTTGCTTTTGCATTCTGTCATTTTTAAAGTAATAAGGCTGAATCTATGTTGTGCTATTAGTAGTTAGTAAAATCAATGTGCAGTGGGTGCTACAGTTTGGCGGGAATGACTCCATCCTCACGACTTGGTTGAGCTCCTTGGCCACACGCCAAGGGACTATAATCCCTGCACAATTGCGGAAACATGGTTCTGTGGGTTACCCATCAAAGAGATATCTTGGGTGAGACTATTCCTGCCTCGCAGGTGTTGCAAACAGGGATTTCTCAGTCGGGCCGGTATCTCAGGTATTTGTTGGGTTGACAGGTTGCATAGAACCTAGGTCATGCGAGTTAGGAAAAGTTTCCAACATTGCACCACTCATGGAAATCTTTGGGGGAACAAGGGAAATTATATCAAAATTCATTGTTAGTCAGTACCACAATGGGAAATTATACTTTGAAAAAACTATCGATGTATCCGGGGAGGTTATCTACAAAGTTAGTAGATTATCAAACAAAGGTGAACCGGTTCCCGTCAAATCAAACCGAGGATTGGTTGATAAACTAACAGGCACTCCAACCGTGAAAATATATAAAGGACTGGTAATCAGCTAGATTCAGTACACTACAATGAACATAGTAGCAAAAATTGTCTCTACAGGCCTAATGACTATAGGACGTGGATGTGATTTAAGCTTCAACATGTTGGAAGTCATCAACAAAGTAGTGGAATAGGGAAAACTTATTGCTGGTAATAATACCTAGTTTATATTACCAATAATATATGTATAAAACTTCAGGAGGAAGGTGCATCAATCATATTCCCATATCTAATTATATGGATTGCAATGCCATATATACGACCTACCAAATACCCACAATTCCTTGACCCAACAAGATTCCGTATGTGGAATTTCAAACCATTTTCAATGGTAGGGAATTCTCAGGAGCTAGAAGCTGCCAAGGTCTTGTTACATACTTGGTTCCAAAATTTAAAAACCAAAATGGCTAGATTGAGGCTACCCCACAATATCCGAAGTAGTTTGTTGCCGACAACACATATCCAGTTAGAATTGGACCACAATGCAATCTGGTTCATGCAGAGAGTTGTAGGGAAGGATTATCCTCTCAATTATTATCCATCAATAGATGATATCTTCACCAAAATAGCCCAAAAATATAACACAAAGTTAACCATACCAGCAGCTGCAAAGAAGATCAATGAGCCAATTATTGATCCTATGACCGACTAGGAAAAAGAGGTGGACTATGAAGTTCATCTTCATGTCATCACTTTTACCCTGGAGAACACTCTGACAGGAAGTAAATTCTCTTCAAGTAGCTATAGCACCTTCGAAACAACAACAAATTGAACTGACAAAAAAGGAGGACGAGGTAGAACAAATATATGAGCAAACTCAATTCGACAACTTACCACTAGAGTATGCTATGACATAACACAATATTTGACAACTAGATGATAAAATATCTAAAGCTCGAAAGAAGAAAAGAACTTCGGTTAAAGGAAAAGGGAAACATATATTTATTCTATCAAAATAATGTGATGAGGAGGAGGAGCTACATGCTAGAGCTTCTGAAATATTGGAGGATGCTTTTAAGAGTAAGATTCCTGTCGAGGACTAGTTCAAAAAAAATCACTAAAGATGAAGCAAAGTAGCCAAGAGAAAAGAAGGTAAGAGTCATCACCCCTCCTGAGGTTGAGTCTTTTAATTTAACCACTATTCCACCACCTCCATCCCCAACCTAGATTGTCCAAGAAGAATTACCAACCTTGACATATGTTTCCCCAACAATCCCATACATACAAGCATTATCTGAAAAACTCCACACAAAATTTGATAAAGATGTTGACCTTCAAGAATTTATCAACCAAATCCATAACATTTTTCCCTCTATTCAACAACTAAATATAACAAAAATAATTGGCGATTCATGCCCCTAGAAACAAATTCTCACAATTACCTAACCTCCTTACCAACCACAAAGTTATGTACCAAAACCACATATTGTGGGAGTCATTAAATCCACCTTTCAAAGAAATCCTGAAATAACCTCTCAAGTTGTGGCAGCACACATCTCAACAATCATACCATCTACTGAAAAATCACTTACTTCCGATTAATGAAGAAGATAAAGGAGCCATATCAAATGAACTTGTGGGATTACCAAGACGAAGTATTAGCAATAAATCAAGAAATGATAGACCTCATAGAATCTGTCATTCCTAATGAACCTGTCGACTCACCACTAGTGGTCAAAAATCCTATACCGAAAAATTCCATCCCAAATCCTCCATCGACTTCAGAATGACTACCCTCACCCACACCACCTTCGGCCACAATTCCCTTCTCCACACCACTATTAATTACACAACCATATACTTATTCCATCCTCGAAACACGATTATGAAATCCTGACATAGCATGCAGTACAACAAAACAACCACATACGAGACCATCACCAACAGAAGTAACTGAAGCACAAAATAGAGACCAGATGTAGAGAAAAATAAAAGAAAGAAAATGGAGAAAGAAAAAAGAGAAGGAACAACAACAAATACAATCAACAGAACAACAGATACCATCAGTCATCCACCTAGCTCAACTAGGTTTGAAAACAATAATGTATACACAAAATATCATATATGAAGAGTTGGATCGATTGATGGAGGCCCTCAATAAAGAATCCAGACTAAGGAAAGAAAGAAGATAGGTACAAATTGAAAAACTCAAAATATAACAAAAGGAATTCCTAACAAAATGCATGGATCTGGTACAACAAGTCATTCCAGTACTAGAAGGGTATGACACCAACAGACCCTTGGAAAGTGTAAGGTTTTCTATTACACCAAAACCTGCAGATCTCGATGAACATTTGAAACCCAACACAAGGTCCTATCAGCAGGAGTGGCAGTTAGTCCACTTGTTTTATATTCCTAGAGGTGTGGTGGTTATACTATGTGGAGGTTGTACCGATACTCCAACACCCCTCCTTTGGCGTAGCTCAATGGAATTGAACCTAAGACCTATGCTCTGATACCATGTAAGGTTTTACATTACACCAATACCTACATATGTTGATGAACATTTGAAACCAAACACAAGGTCCTATCACCAAGAGTGGCAGTTATTCCACTTGTTTTATATTCCCAGAGGTGCGGCGGTTATACCATGTGGAGGTTGTACTGATACTCCAACAGAAAGAGAAAACCAACCATTTGAAACTATTGTGTATAACCTTCAAACTCAACTACAAGAAAATAAGGAAGAATAGATGGAACAAACCTCTGTACTATTAAGAAATCAGTATACAACATTCTCAGAAGCTCATAAAGTATTAAAAGAACATTTTGAGGATTCTATTGTCATAGAGGAAGTTCTAAGAATTTGGGTCACCTATTATGGACAAGTATTCCACCAATTGAGGAATACCCATGAGCTCATTAAATCACTACAAAACTAGAGAGGAGACACATAACCAATGAACAAAACAATTCAAGACCAACTTATTTTAGAGACAACAAAATTGGACAAACTTGAGAAACAAGCACACCAATGGATAAGTCAATCCAATCCTATCTTGGACAACCTCAATGAGATTTCTCTGCATATGAAGAGACTACTTGACACTGCAGAGGAGAAAGCACAATTTTTAGGTCTCGACATTAGAAATATTGTGGACTTGTTGATACGACAGAAGATGTCAAACTTGAAGAGCCTAAAAACCTTGACTATAGATATCCAAAAAGAACTTCGCAATTGGGAAGAATTCCAGCACCAGTTAGCAGTTACAACATAATCCATTGTGGATATTTGCATACAAAATCGACCATCAATCAAACAGCATAGTCTTAATTTTTAGAAACTACTTAAGACATACAAGTTACCACCTCACATGTTTATTCGGGATGAAGAAGGATGTTTTTCCTAGGGGAGATGTTGGAGGAGCTAGTCGACTTAGACGACTAAACTCATTAGTCGACTAATTGTAGATTTCGTCAACCTCACCAGTTGTGTCAGTTGGGTGAACTGACAAGTAGTTACTACAACTATTTTTTAAAATGTATATATATGTTGTTGATCTAGATAATAACTCGCTTCGATTTATTGTATGAACCTACATGTGTATTGTGTAATATAAATATGTTATTCTATACGCCATTCTTGTCTCTTACATATGTTGTGTTTATACAATTCTTTATGTGTATTATTGGTAACACTGCAATCTGATTGATTACAACAAGGACTAAGAAGGATCATGACCCTCCACTTGTCATAATCTAATATAAGGGTTTTCCAAAGGGTTTAAACACGTCTTTATGTTGTCATGGGAGATTTTCTTCATTCATTTTGTATGTTTTTTATTTTTCCTGTAAAAGCACTCACCCACTCCATGGTTGTGTTGCACTAGTCTTTCCCTTGACTCTTTATGGTATGTTAGAGATTATTTTTCTTCGGTATAAACCTGAGCTTAACTTGGAGGTATTTATCAGTTTTATTTATGGTGATGTGACTACCATTACAGCCTCATCCTAGTTTGTTCATCGTGGGTTTGTGAAGGGAAATTCATTCACCTTCTTAGTGTGTTGCAGAGGCTTTGTATCCTACCAAGTTTTTAACTAGGTGAGAAGAAAAATTCCCCATTCACATTTTTCACATTTGATTTTTAAAGTTTATTAACAATTACAAGGTTTGACACACATTTTTATGTGGTTGTGCAAGCAAAGGAGGAGAAGAGGAAATTAGGAGGAGCTAACCCATTTCCCTTTACGCGTCCATCCAGGGTAAGTTTATACTCAGTGTGTAATTTTGAAGAAAAATTATTTTTTTTTATATGAAAGGGGTTTTTATAACTCTAAAATATTACATGCAGATGGAGTTAGGTTCTTAATGAATCTTCAAGTGAACCTAGTTTCATTCTCAAGTTCCATACTTTGTTTGGAAAAGTAAGGGTTTATACCATAATGTTTTTGTTATTATTTACACTAGTTACAGTTTACAATGCATCATTTATAACAATACGTAAATGTGGAATGCAACTCTCTAATCTTTTCCTGGCGAGAGCAGTGATAGTGTTACCTACTCCCAAACCTCCTTCTTCTCTATACAGAGGTGATGAATTTCTTCTGAATCCATGAAGTAGGGATAATGAATTATTTAAAATGATCGCTAGCATTATGCCAATGCTACTTAGTTTTTATGTGCATGTATCTACCTGGGCAATTTTTCTTAGTCAACAGGAATGGATCTTCCAATAGTAATATGGTAAGGCTCTTATAGAATTCAGGGTTAAGTAGGTTTCCCCATCGGTTCATAGTCCAAGGAAGGATAGGGCTTTCAAAACCGATGCGAAGATAAGTTTTATTTTCTTTTTAAAGCCGCTTAGGGGTCAGTACTTGGATGTATTAGCAATAGTGTGGCATACACGGCCTCTCACACTTGAATGTGTTTGATTCTTAATCATATTTGGATGTATATTGTGTTTTTAGTTCTATACTATGGATTCCATTTTTTGAATTATGGCCACGGTAAAGTTGATAGTTGGATATATTTGTTAAGGTTTTCTCTATGATTTTGGTTTTGATTATGCTATTGAAGCTCAGAGCTCAATAAATATTGTTATTTCCTTTTATATGATATCATCATCGGTTGTGAACTTACATCTTTTAATGGAACGATCTATCCCTGGGTATGGATACCCTAGAATAGAGGTTGTTTATTTATATTATGTTTCGTGATTTTGATAATAGGTTTACTCTACAATTTTATCTAGATCTGATTAATGTTGAGTTTGTAATTCATATCTATAAGTTGGACAAGTGTTGATTAACTTGTAAAATATTACTATTTTGGAAAGGACTGTGGTCATGTTGTTCATTTTGCTTTTGGTTTGTTTGAAAAACAAATATTGGTCCCAAATGGGTATGGATACCCAAAACTGACAGAGGTTGTGTTGAGGCCTGGAAATTCGCAGGCGACAACAGAAAGGGATTCTCCCCAATCAACGTTCCCAACTAGCCCATTGACTATTTGGAATAAGGAATCCATCCGGTTTACGGTCCGGCTACCGTAGGTCAAAGTAACTACGAGGGTTTACCGGTTGCGGCCCGGTCCACCAGAATTTGTATTTTGACTTAATGTATGCAATGCACATGCCTATCTTAAACATGCAGGGTGATAAAAATGTAAGGAACGACACAATGTGTTGCGCAGTTTCTTACCTCTCGTCTTAGGTTCTCGAACATCCAAACCACATATGCAACTATGAAGTAAAACAACTAACTATCTAAACACCTAACTACCTATCCCCGGGGAGCTAGAAAATGATGAGTAATGCATTATCTCCATGTATAATAAACCAAATTACAGATAGCTGATATTTACGTTTACAACACATGAACAAGAAAATATTCTAACAATCAGATAGCTAACTGTTATATGAGCCACAAGCATTACTCTGAGTGAACTTTCCACACAATGAATCAGAAACCATTTAACAAGACATAGGTCATGAAGTTAGAACGATCTCACGAATTGTGGACACAAGCTGAAAAATAAAGTAGTTCATATTTCCGCCATCCATTTGTTAGCATTTGGAAACTTCACATATCTTTCTCCAACAGGCAAACTAAAATATTTATTGCAAAAGGAAGTAGTTCTTCTTACAATAGGACCTCCAGTATTACTGGGAAAAATCCCCCTTTCATTATCTATGTCTCCTACTTTTATACAAAATGCAAGAAATGGTTGGGCTGCCCAAAGGGACCTTTGGGCATCCCAACCCTTGGTCTCCCTAAAGCTTCCCCTTTTCCCAAAAACTTTTACAAATATTTTACAATATTACAATGACCGATTTCTCACTAAGAGGGCCCCGCTTGACTCTCTAGGAACTTCTTCCACGCTGCAGCTTCACTGGCGAGATCTTCAAAAGAATTGGGCTCCAAGAATTGGATATTAATCTCAAACTTTTTATCCTTTTTCTTGATGGCCTCGACCCTGGTTGCATTTAGTCTCACCTGTTCTTCTAGGAGCTGCAAACAAACGGCTGTATGGCCTATTTCAATCTTCAGGGTTTGTTCATCAATGGCTTTGATACATTGTACTTTGGCCTCCTCCTCTGTTGTCTTATCTGCAAAATTTCTATAAATGAGTCATGATCTGGGAACTCGTGTAGCCTTTGCTCAGCTTCTACTTGACACCGGTTGTAAATGACTAAGGCTCTCCTGAAAAATTCGGTGCAAAGTCCCTTTGTTTTTTGGACAGTTTTCTTGAAGTCCTCTGTAGTAGTGATAGCGAACTCCATCAAGTCATAATCTCGCTGAAGGGTTTGTCTATTCTTGTCTGATAGTCCTACTGGGACTTTCTCACTTTTCTCTACCCTTGCCATCCTGGTGGTCAATACTTCAAGGATATCTTGTGACCTATCAACAAAGTAAGAAGCAGTCTCCAGGATTTCTTCCAATCGGCTATCAACCTGGAGGATCTGGCATCTTTCTTCTTCTAGAGCAGTTTGCAGGTGCAGAACCTTAGCTTTTTGGGCATGGATGTGTTCTTTGGTCGGCTGCAGATCAACCTGATGTTCCTTTGCTACTTCCAGCTGCTCTTTTAGTTCTTTAGCATATGCAGCATTGGACTCGTATATAACATTTTGTTGCTCTTCCAGGTCTTCTATCTTCGCCCTCATCTGTTCTCTTTCATTCTTCAAGTCCAGAATTTATTGCTGTGCTCTTTCTAGGGCTTCTTGTGTTGTTTCCTGTGCATGTGCTACTACCTGGATGGTGTAGATTTCACTCTTTGTAGCCTCCATTTCTCTGAGCACATGATCATATTTCCCTTTAAGTTTATTTCCATCTTCTCTTTCCTTTCTCAGGGTGTCCTTCAGCTGAGAGGAGGTTTTCTTGGTAGATTCTATTTCATTCATCATTCGATCTATGTTATCTTCCGAAGCATGTATGGCTGCATTCCCAGGACTTATGGTAAACCTTGGATCTACGTCTGTCCCTACCATCACAGCTTTATCTGATGTCATCTTGCTAGTCATTCCTTCTGCTTCTATCTTTTTCTCTGTTCTCCTCATGATTATTTTGGTAGCCCTGTCATAATGTACCATGGTAAAGTCAGGGACTTCCTCCCCCCTTTTCTGCACGAAGGGTACTAACTGAAGCGTAGAGGTTGAAGGAGTAATGGTGGCGAGCACTTGAAGGATCTGCACTTCAGGGTTTTCCTCTCCTTGGCTCTGCCCCGCTTGTGTTTCAGAAGCCTGATGTTGTGTTCCTTCTATATTTTTAGTTTCTTGCCTCTGAAGCTCTTCGTTCAACTTTCTCTGGGTCTCTTTGGCTGCTTGGCTAGCAAATCCTTCCGTTTCTCTGGCTGCTTCTTTTGCCAGTTCAGCTGCTTCTTGGGCAGCTTTCCTCTTTTCTTCTTCTCCTTTTCGCAGCCATTCTGCAGCCTCCTCTTCCAACCTCTGAGCCTCTTCTCTTATTGTTCTGGCTGCTTCTTCAGCCCTAGCTTGTTCAGCCTTCTCTTGCTCAGATCCTTTTCCACCCTTGGTGGATTGCTTAGGTTTGAATCTCTTGCGGAGCTCTGTCATATTAGGAGCCATCCTGTAAACTGATTCATCACTATCGAAATAATGGTTGTATTCGTAGGTCACCTTGTGTTTCTTGCAGTGTTCCGCTACTCTGCCATGAGTATCATTCCTTCGAAAAGTCATTTCACCAAAGTGGAACTTGCCTAGTTCTTCTATGAACTCTGGCGCTTGTTTTACATTTGTGAATTTATAATTTCCCAGTTTAAATGGAAGGGGGGGATAGGTAGTCTTCTTGTACTAGAACAAGAAGTGACCAACTCCATCAATGTATACTTGTCTGACTGCCTCTTTGTTGATTATATAATCTGTAGCATATTTGGCCAGCAAAAAAGGGGTCTTTGACCCTCCAAACATCCTGATATACATACCATTTTCAGTCAGAAAGTAATCTCCATATTCATCAATGACCTGCATAGCGTCTTCTGACATGCAATCACATTCTTTTCGGAAGACGAGTGCGTATAATGGCATGAGGAACTACTCACAGACCTCTCTGTAGTGACTATGATATAGATGAGCCCCTAGAGGTTTGTAGGCCGCATATACAGGCATTCTGTCTCTATCCCATACACACTGGAGGCCTGGGAAAGGCTGATGACAAAGTATGCAATCTATCAGGATCGAGCTGATATAAAACTCAGATCTCTTCCTGGCTTCTCCTACCAAAGCTGCAGCCACACAAGAGGAGAGACTTCTTCATACTATACTTGCCCAGTTGAAGATCGTGCCTTTCATGGCCACATAGAACATCAGGGGTATCCACTCGAATTTGAATAGTCTCGCATTTGCTCTCCCGAAGATCCTATTCAACATTAGAGCTATGAATCTATAAGTAGTTCTGAGACTGGATGTGTCATATTCTTCAGTTGTTCTATGTTGGTATAGCTTCCCTGGAAAGAGCATCCTCTTCATGGTTTCTACAAAATCCATCCTAAGTTTGTCCAGCCATTCATTTGTCAGGAAGAGCTGAGGCTCCGGCAGGTGGTAAGCTAAGGCCACATACCCAGGGCTAAAGGCGGCATAACCCTGGCCCTCGACATTACACATAAGCATTGAGTTGTGGTTGGTATTTGGTAGAACCCATCTCATCACCTCCGGGCATGGAAACAGCTCGGGCCTGGTGGCAACTTTCATAATGGCATATTTTTCTATGTTTGTGTAAATGGGTGCTTCCTCAAGACCGGTGTCTGGGACTTCCCTACGGGAAATCATCCTGTATATGTCTCCCCATTTATATTCAGGTTCAACCCCTGAGACACATTGGGTGTCTTCATAGATGTACTCAGTTTTTGCTTCTGTGTCTGGTGCTAGTACTTCCTCCACCGCTGGGGCTTTCTTCTTCTGCCTATTGGACATTGTAGATTTTTCCTGCAATGTAAAACATTATGATATTAAGCATTTTTAGGCTTGTGAACATTTTGCAGCAGTTTTATCTTTTCTCAAGTGCATCAGAGCTATAACGGGATTTAGACTTAGGCCCTTCAGGCTGAAAGATTTGAAATGGTCGTGCAATATTTTGCAACATACTATTATTCTATGTTAATATGTAAACAAGAAATAGGCCAACACATGTACACACAATCTCGCCATGCCTTGTCTATCAAAACTATCAGCACAAAATGGACTCAGTCTACCACTGCACTATAATGAGAAAGGTCTTAATGTGGTGTAAAATAAAAAATGGAAATATTTCGTAAATGGCCTAGCCTCAAAATTACATTATTCCACAGTTCGCCATTTTCCAATCAAACGATATGAAATGCAAATGCATAACTTTCAAACGCAAGGCGTGACTACAGCTCTCCGAATTCAGACATGGTTTTAGTAAGGATAACACAAAAAACGGTGAAAGCTTATGTTGCTCGTAGACATGGTATTTACATCGATGTGACTATAAACCGTGGGAATCCAAAACAACTTTTCACACAGGGGGCTCCCGCCAGCACCACTACTCATGCTACCCTCCGAACGCCAATACTAACAGTGGCACAGCCCTAGGATTTCAAGGTAGCCTGTAATGACGAACTAAGCGGCGTGGGCAGAGGTTAGGGCTCAAAAATGGGTAAACCAATTAGGGAAACTGACCGGCTAAGTATTCACTATCCAAACCCCCGTCAGAAACCCTATCGAAACCACCGATGGATCTCATTATTACTAAACCAGGTGCAGGCGGCATGAAGGCCGCCTACACCTTGTCTTCCTTTACTGTGCTTAGGGCGAAACTGAAATGGCAGAGACAAAAAATGAAATGCGGGCTCTACAAAGGCAAAGACTCCACCCCCTCTAACTGCAAAAACTATTCGGCTGAAAACCCTAACAAAACGCGCACAAACCGCCGGGTGAACGGTTATGACAAACCTAGCTGCGGGCGAAAAATTGTTCGGGCAAGTGAAAAAGACTACGGGGATCTAATTCTAGCAATACTCGAACCAATACATAAATCCCTTAATCGAAACCTTGAAAAAACACGATGTTAGGGTATAAAGATCCTACCTGGAAATCCAACAAACGAGTGAGCTGATGCCGGTTAGACTTCTCCTCCTGCCACTTGGACACTGGTACACCAACAGCTAGATCATCACGCATTCCTAAAATCGACAGCTCGACTTACCACGACAGTGCTCAGAAACAATACAAAACCCCGTTTGTCGCCCCGTATATATTGAAAAACTGCCACACGTGCGGGAAAAATTCCATCGTGCGCGAACTGAAAATGGGTCGGGTGGCCATAAATCCATTTCCTCCGCAACGGCGGACAACCCCCTATACTCACTCGCCTGCAACGGCTAAATAACGTTTGAATCATCGTCGTCGGGCGTCGACGGACACCTTGATCGGATGATCAAGAGTTCAAACCCCTCCGCAACGTCGGGCCCTCAGAGTAAAATTTCGTCCGCAATGGGGAAGTAAGTGGTGGTCAATCGTTCCGCTATCCAGCCGGGAGATAACCAAAACGTCGGAGCGCTACGGAAAGTCCTTTTCCGGAAACGCTCCGCAACGTCAGGAGGGAAAAGCAACACACCGTCTGTAACGGCGGACGAGGAAGACTTCACATTCCTCCGATGAAGAACCAAAACCCGTCCGCAATGGAGGAGAATCAAACAATCATGCACAACGGTCGGAAGATTCCAAAACCTCCCGAAACGGTCGGGACAAAAACGAAAGTCCAAGACTCATAAACGGGTCGCAACGGCGGGGAGGAAGATCATCAAACCGCCCGCAACGGTGAAACAGACGAAAAACTTAACTCCCGATCGACAAGGTTTTGAAAAAATGGGCAAAACGACAATGAAATCAACTCAAGATGGAAATCTTTAAGGCACGAAATCTTCAGAACATGTAATGAGGACAAAATCAATCGATGGGAAGCAACCAAAAATGCTTCAAAATCCATAGGCCAAAAAATTGAGAGGCTGTAATGAAGAAAGAACCGACTAATTCAAAGTAAAAAAGGGGGTCCCAAAATTTTAGAATTTTGGGAAAATGTTGCAGCTGCAACAATTGGCAACTACCTGGTGAATTCCAGATCTCTGAATTAACTTTCTTTCTAAGTTTGAAACTGTATGAATAAAACTGAACTCTTTTAGCTGTCTGCATTCCTAAGCCAACCGGATTATGCATCAAATTACTTATAAGAAGTCCCTTTCCTCGGGAAAAGGTAACCTTAGTAGTGTTTTAGGTCTGAATAACTCTCTGGAGGCCAAAAGGATGAGTTTTATTTTATCTACCCTTTGGTAGTTATAGTCTGGACACCACAGGATTGTGATAGATAGTGAACAGTATTACCCTTTTGTTCCTCGTTCCCATGCCTATTTGCACTTTTGTGCCTTTAGAACTTTAGTTCATTTGATATGAGTCCTCCTGCAGGATTTTCTTACTGAATTTTAATTCAATATCCTCTATCCCATAGTGCCCTTTTGTGTGAATGATATATTTCATACTTCAATTCACGAACAGAGAGGATCTTGTGGCCATTTGGTACTTCATGTTTTGAGATTAATACTTTTCGAGCTTTGCTTTGATATGTCTTGCTTCTTTCAGGAGTATTGACTCTTAAGAGCTTTTAGCTCCTTTAATTTATGGCATGGGATCATCTATATATGGTAAACTGTTTCACTCTGCTTCCTTTCCATGTGTCTTTTACTGGGACTACCTTGGGGTATTTAAAGTGTGAAGTGGATGGAGGCCCCAAATAGTATTTCAGACCTTCTCACTGCTGAGGTATTTACAGGGATTAAGTGAGACTTCACATGAATGCATTGCCAGCTAGGAATACAATTACTAGAAGACATCCTTTAGAGCCTAGTCTTTTGCTCAGAATTTTAGTTAATACAGAACCTTGACGTTCTCCTTGCATCCAAAAGTTTGCCTCTTATTCAAAATAAACGAAAAAATAGCAAACTATAAGAAAACAGTAGTAAAGAAAATAATGAAAGAAAGCAAGCATTAAAACACTAAAGCAGGACAAGCATCGAGTATCAAGAAAACAAAGCAATTTATTTATGTACACTAGAAAACCGAAATCTAAGCCCACCCCTGAAAAATCTTGGAATGAAAAGTTGAGGAATGGGCTGGACTTAAACATGAGTTGCCTATCCATGGTCCAACTGTGTGGTCTTTGAAATAGAACTCACATCTAGAATCCTGCAGTCATTTCTTTTAGCCCGAGGAAGCTGAAGGAGCTCAGGATGAGTGTTCGTCACAGGACTGGCCTTTGATGAATGGTGTTCTAGCTTAAGCTCAGTAAGATAATTTCCTAAAACCAAATCAGCAGATTCGTTTTCTTCCCCTAGCTTAGTGACATTGTGCTTCATAAAGGGCTCTCTTAGAATTTTAATCAAGTTTGGGCTGCCTTTCTAGGGTAGCCACATATGAGACCAATCTGAAGCAAAGTATCCATTTAGTCTTGATGTCCAATCCCGGTTCAGGATCATCCCATAACCATCCGGTATATCTGCTACTATGATGTCAATGTAATGGCATATCTTTTTATTTGCGGACAATTGAATCGTCATGTTCTCCATTTCACCTACTACCTTAACACAAGTTTTGTCAAGCTAAGTGACATCCCAAAGAGTAGGCTTTATCTGTCCCTTAGGCTTTTTGCAAACTACCAGAGGCATAACATTCGTAGAAGATCCAGAATTTTCCAAACAATTATGCACCTTATGATTGAGAATTTCAAGAGTCAAGAGGAAAGGTGGGGCATTGGTTTTCTTTGTCTTAATCAATTCAATCTTTTCCTCCACAGGTTGGTTCGTTGTGGGCAATTCTTCATTCAGTTTGTTAGCTTTGTTTCCCTCATCATCCTCAACCTGTTTGGTAAATTCAATGAGTGGTTTTGTTTTTATGTTTGCCAATAATATCCTTAGATATGTCATCTCTAGCCCCCACCTCAGCCTACACCTTTATTCCCTTTTGCAAGTCCTGAACTTTTGAGATTCTATCATGGTTCCTAATGGCCAGGTTTTCAATTTTTGTGGTTGTAAGTGCATGTTGAGATTTGCAAGCATTTTCTTCTTGGCTAAACAGCGAAACTCCATTCCATGAGAACATAGTATCATCCTCTGTCTTTTCTATGATATGTTTCTCTTTTACCTCCTTGCCACCATCTCTAGTCAACTCGGGGTCCAACAACTTATTCATCACTCGTGTCATTGAATGTATCCATTGAGGACATTTCTTCTCAGAGCGGGGTAGTTGGTGAAAGGTACAGAAATCATCCCCTCCTACCTCTGTTATGTTGATTGAAGCCAAATTGGGAGGTGGAACTTGCCATTGGTTGTTATCTTCCTTTTGGGGATAGTATGGCTTATAGGTTTTCTGAATGTCCCTCTCCCTCTCCAGATCTAAAATTCGGTTCAACATTTTCTGAAGCGCTTTCATCATTTCATGATAATTTTGTTTTTTATCTTCTCTAGATATAAATGGCAGTGAGCTTGTTCTTACAGTGGTCTTTTCTTTAAGTGTGTCAGGATAGTCCTCTATACTCTCACTCTCTGCCTCTACTCTTTCAGCCTCTTGATAAGTTTCCACCAGAGTATTCTTGATTTTCGTCTTAGCAAACATGGTCAGCTCAGGTCCTAGGGCTGAGGTATAATACTCAATTAAGACTTTGTCTGAGGGTCTATCGGTTTCTGAGAAGTTCTTTAAATATGTTGAAAATCGTTGGGTGAAACTGCGTACTTTTTCATTCTTTCCCTTTCTTAACAGACCCAGACCTTTCATCAATGATGCATGTGTCTTCTGAGATGTGTATTTACTCCTGAAAGCCCTCTCAAAGGTGTCCCAATTAGGAATGGAATTTGTAGGTAGTCCAAAGTACCAGGATGCTGCTGCTCCTTTCAAAGTATGAGGAAAAAGTCTACACACCACATCTTCATACTCTCCAACCCTTAGCCCTTCTAAGGCTAGGTAAAAGCTGTGGAGGTGATCATCTACAGCAAGGTTTTCCGCAGGGTCAAACTTGGGCAAGAGCTTGTCAAATATTTGAGGCAGATTATGCAGAGGAGGAGTTAAGTTCAGAGGTGACCTAGATTTCCATATTGGCAAAGGGTTCGGTGGATTGCCAGCCATGAGCGAAAGTAGGCGAGTAACACGAAGAGAACAGGGTTTCAAGGGTAGAACCGGAAACTTCAAACCTGAGTTAGATTAAACTTTAAACATCTGCTGGTAGGATAGTCTCGGGAAATCAAATTCCACGGCCAGCCTTTTACTGGAGGCCCTCCTTCTAGCACCAAAACTGTTGAGGCCTGGAAATTCGTAGGCGACAACAGAAAGGGATTCTCCCCAATCAACGTTCCCAACTAGCCCGTTGACTATTTGGAATAGGGAATCCGTCCGGTTTACGGTCCGGCTACCGTAGGTCAAAGTAACTACGAGGGTTTACCGGTTGCGGCCCGGTCCACCGGACTTTGTATTTTGACTTAATGTATGCAATGCACATGCCTATCTTAAACATGCAGGGTGATAAAAATGTAAGAAACGACACAATGTGCTGCGCAGGTTCTTACCTCTCGTCTTAGGTTCTCGAACATCCAAACCACATATGCAACTATGAAGTAAAACAACGAACTATCTAAACACCTAACTACCTATCCCCGGGGAGCTAGAAAATGATTATTAATGAGTAATGCATTATCTCCATGTATAATAAACCAAATTACAGATAGCTGATATTTACGTTTACAACACATGAAGAAGAAAATATTCTAACAATCAGATAGCTAACTGTTATATGAGCCACAAGCATTACTCTGAGTGAACTTTCCACACAATGAATCAGAAACCATTTAACAAGACATAGGTCATGAAGTTAAAACGATCTCACGAATTGTGGACACAAGCTGAAAAATAAAGTAGTTCATCTTTCCGCCATCCATTTGTTAGCATTTGGGAACTTCACATATCTTTCTCCAACAGGAAAACTAAAATATTTATTGCAAAAGGAAGTAGTTCTTCTTACAACAGGTCCTCCAGTATTACTGGGAAAAATCCCCCTTTCATTATCTATGTCTCCTACTTTTATACAAAATGCAAGAAATGGTTGGGCTACCCAAAGGGACCTTTGGGCATCCCAACCCTTGGTCTTCCTAAAGCTTCCCCTTTTCCCAAAAACTTTTACAAATATTTTACAATATTACAATGACCGATTTCTCACTAAGAGGGCCCCGCTTGACTCTCTAGGAATTTCTTCCACACTGCAGCTTCACTGGCGAGATCTTCAAAATAATTGGGCTCCAAGAATTGGATATTAATCTCAAACTTTTCAGCCTTTTTCTTGATGGCCTCGAACCTGGTTTCATTTAGTCTCACCTGTTCTTCTAGGAGCTGTTAGAATAATCAACCCATAGTATTTACCCACTTAGACATTATTTCATTTATTTTGTCTTATTTGCCTAGTCCATGAGTCCCACCATGTGCAAGTTGTCAATTGCCTATCCATAGAGGTCAAACTTGCCATTATTGACTCATGGAGCGCTTGGGAAAGTCCTGGGAATCAAATCTACTTTATTCCTGGCCTCCTAGGTGCCCTTCTGCTTTTTCTGCTTTATTGACTGCTTTTCCAGTTTTTAAGGCACATAAGGAAAGCTAGACTAGGTGAGGTGAACCTGTTTTATTCCCCTTTCATCCTCCACTCTTTCCTCCATGAAAAAGCATGTATGAGCTTCCATTTGACCACTCTTTAGCTTGCCCATGCGCCCTTGCTAATTCGTGGGGTCCTTGATAGATTTGGGATTAGCTTTTTACACCTATGGGGGATTTGCCTATTTTGGGTAAGCCTTCTTTATGCTAGATTTGGATGCTTCCTTATGCATTCGATTTGCTCATGTATTCTATATATTGAGCAGCCTATGTTATTACAGGGTTGGATATTGTACACTCAGTTAATATAATTTTGTGTTACAGCTCCATATTCAGTCTCCACTGTTGATAATTTGCATGATCAATTGTTAATTGCTGTGAGTGAAATTAATATATTGCAGGCCTGAATTTCTACATGGTATCAGAGCCATTGTAGGTTGTTACTCTCCTCCAAAAATTGTTTTGCAGGTTCGACATCAAGACTGGGAGCCTTCAACCACAGCCGGGACAGATTTTCTAAAGCTATGGATTCACAGAAAACTATCCTCACTCCCTTCAACTATTTTGAATGGAAAGCAGAGATGGAGATCTTGTTGAGAACGAAAGGCCTCTACAGGGTGACTATGGCTACAGAAGCAGAGCCCAATGCTGCTGCAGAGAAGATCAAATGGCACAATCGGAGAGATGAGGCCTATGGCCTCCTATGTCTCAGTATTTCCCGAGACCTCCTTTTCCATCTCGATGGATTGACTTCACCGGATCAAGTATGGGAGAAAATTTTTGAACTCTTTGGAAAGACAGATGAGATGAGGGGACACCAAATCGAAAATGAATTGATTTCCCTGAGTCCCGGTAATTTTGAATCCCTGCAGCTATATTTCTCCAAGTTCAAAGCACTAGTTTTGCAGCTGAAACTGTGTGGTATTGAAAAGAAAGATGAGCAGCTCATATTTTCCATCCTCTCGAAGCTAGGGCCTGATTACTCAGTCTTTGTTTCGACCTTCTATGCCACAAAACT